>JXCR01149147.1:618561-687647 GCA_002079205.1 Phalaenopsis hybrid cultivar
TATATATATATATATATATATATATATATATTGTGGTAGATTATATTCCAAAATGGATAGAAGCAGTCGCTTTACTTATACATGACGCTCAGAGTGTTTCAAAACTTTTAATTAAGAATATTTTTACAAGATATGAAATGCCGAGAGTAATCATTACAGATAGAGGATCTAATTTTAGAAGTGCAACGGTTGCAAGATTGGTGAAAAAATATAATATAATACATAAAATTGCAACTGCTTATCATCCCCAGACTAGTGGTTTAATAGTATTAATCCAAATAAAATTGATTGGTCTATTAGATTAGATACTGCATTATGGACATATAGGACAACTTATAAGACATCTATAGGAATGTCCCCCTATAGATTAATTTTGGGGAAGACTTGTCACTTTCCAGTTGAATTAGAACATAAAGCTTGTTGGGCGATAAAAGAATTTAACTTCAATTTAAAAGAAGATGGTGAGAAAAGATTATTGCAATTGAATGAGTTTGAAAAGATTAGGAATGAATCTTATGATAATGCGATGATTTACAATGAAAAATGAAAGAATGACATGAACAGAAGATAGTAAAAAGAGAATTTGAACTTAGACAGGAAGTCTTGTTATATAATTCAATATTAAAATTATTTCTTGGAAAATTGAAGTCTAGGTGGAAAGGGTCATTCAAAGTTATAAATGTCTATCTCTATGGAGCAGTCAATATTGAAGATCCTAAGACTGGAAAAATATTTAAAGTAAATGGGCACAGATTGAAACCTTATTTTGATGGTCATAGACCAAATTTTAATGAGACTATCATGTTGGAACACCCAGAATGACACTGGGAATGTTGGATTGACGACATTAAACCAAGCCCTTTGTGGGAGGCAACCAATATGTATCATTGTTTACTTTGATTTTTGATTTTTTTGTTTAAAACTTTAAATGTATGTTTATGTTTATTTCTTTATATTATCCGTATTTTTAAGAAAAAAGTTTAGAAACATTTTTATTTACCTAATATTGTGAAAAGACTGAGATTTTATTTGATAAAAATTGAAACGACCAAATTTTGGAACTAGCGCATGATGAGCCAAATTCCAGAGAGCTAGGGCATGATGCACCGTGAAGACAAAAATGATTAAAACGTGTTGAATGACAGTTTTTTACAGCTTTTGGTGGGGACACCTTCAAATAACTCCTAGAAACCGACTTCAAGACATATTTTAGGGGGGGAAACTAGGGAAGAGTCACCACTTTTCAATTCTCACGGCTTCCTACTCTATAAACTCTGCTATATTTGGAATTTTCAATCGAAGAAAGTTCATCAGTTTGACACACAGAAGTTGAATGATTGAGTTATAGTGAAGAATAAGATTATCAATAAGAGGGGATTTGTGCATCGAGCATTTAACACATGAATACTCGAGTCGAAGAAGTTTTTGCGCAAAGGTGTTGGGAAGTGCTTTGTTACACTACTGCTGATCATTTAAGTTATGCCTTTTTAAGTGATTCCTCTTCTTTACTAGTTATAATTTTCTCAAAGTTAACGATGGAAGAAGAAGAAAGATTGATGAAAATTTTGAAAAAATTTAGGAAAGCCTTTAGATGGACAATAGTTGATATTAAAGGAATCAGTCCTTCAATTTGTATGCATAGAATTTATATCAAAGAGAACTACAAACCCAGGCCTAATCCTTAAAGGAGATTGAATCTTGTTATGAAAGAAGTTGTTAAGAAAGAAATTTTAAAGTGGTTGGATGTTGGAATTATCTACCCTATTTTAGATAGTGCATGGGTTAGTCCAATTCACTGCGTTCCAAATAAAGGAAGATAATTGTGAATGTGAATTAACATAATGAGTTAATACCTACTAGGAAAGTTACAGTGTGGCAAATATGTATTGATTATATAAAATTAAATCTTACCGCTAGAAAAGATCATTTTTCATTACCCTTTCTAGATCAAATGCTGGATAGACTAGCTGGGCATAAATACTTTTGTTTTCTTGATGGATATACTGATTATCACCAATTACAAATAACTCCTGAAGATCAAGAGAAAATAACTTTTACCAGTCCTTATGGTACTTTTTATTTTAGAAGAATGCCCTTTGGTTTATGTAATGCCCCTGCTACATTTCAAAGATGTATGATGGACTTTTAGAAGAATGTCCTTTGGTTTATGTAATGCCCCTGCTACATTTCAAAGATGTATGATGACAAATTTTTTGTTATTTAATTGAAAAAAGAATTGAAGTATTTATGGATGATTTTTTAGTGTTTGGAACTTCATTTGACTCATGTTTAGAACACTGAATTTCTTAAGCACTGTGAAGAAACAAATTTAGTCCTTAATTGAGAAAAATGCCAATTTATGGTTGCATGAGAAATTTTATTAGGACATCAAATATCAGAAAATGATATGGAAGTAGTTCCTGCTAAAATTTGAGTGATCACTAATTTACGTTATCCAACTAATGTAAGAGAAATTAAGAGTTTTTTAGGACATGATGGATTCTACAGACGATATATTAAAGACTTTTCAAAGATTGCTAAGCATTTATGCCATTTACTGGAGAAAGATGCAATTTTTAATTTTTATGAGGAATGCCTAAAAGCTTTTAAGTTATTAAAAGAAAAATTATTCACTGCACCAATTATAGTTTCATTAGATTGGGGAAAACCATTTGAATTGATGTTTTATGCTAGAGATTATGCTATTGGAGCTGTTTTAGGAAAAAGATATGAAAATTTTTTTAAAGATTTACTATGTTAGTAAAAGTCTTAATGAAACTCAAATTAACTATACAACAACTGAAAAAGAGTTATTAGCAATAGTATATGCTTTTGATAAATTTAATCATATTTAATTTGAACTCATTGTGCAATCCATACAAATCATTCTGCTTTTAAATACTTAATGAAAAAGAATGATGCTAAACCTAGACTTATAAGTCAGATTCTTCTTTTGGATGAATTTGATTTTGAAAAAGTAGATCAAAAGGGGACTAAAAATCAATATGTTGATCATTTTTCTAAGCTTGAATTAGAAAAACCACTCTATTTTGAAAAAGAAATTAATGAACATTTTTTAGATGAAAAATTGTTCAATATTAATGAGTGGCGTGTTCCGTGGTATGTCGACATTGTGAACATTCTTGTTAGTGATATTAAACCCTGTGGAATGACATACTGACAGAAGAGGAAATTTATTTCTGAAGCTAAAACTTATTTTTGGGATGACCCATTTTTTATATAAATAAGGAAAGGATCTGAATATTTGAAGATATGTATCATTAGAAAAAACTTATGAAATTATCCAAAAATGTCCTAATACTGATTTTTGGTGACATTTTGGTCTTGGTAAAATAAAATACAAAATTTTACAATCTAGATTCTATTGGCCTATTATTTTTAGAGATGTTAATGAATGTATCAAAACTTGTGCTAGATTTTCACGAGAAGGCAATGTTTCTAGAATAAATGAGATGCCCCTCAATTATATGGTATAAGTTGAAATATTTGATGTTTAGGGATTAAATTTCATGGGACCATTTATTCCATCTTTCGGAAATTTATATATACTGTTTGCAGTTGACTATGTATCCAAATGGATAGAAGCTGTCAGTTTACCTCAATGTGATGCTCAAAGTGTTGCAAAATTTTTTAAAACAAACATATTTTGTAGATTTGGGATGTCGGGAGTTATCATAACTGCCAGAGGAAGTCATTTTAAAAATGTCATAATGGAGAAGTTATTAAAAAAAATATATATATAAATCATAGAATTACTACTGCTTATCATCCTCAGATAAGTGGTTTGGCTGAATTATCCAATCAGAAAATTAAAAGATTTATGTAAAAATCTGTGAATCCAATAAAATTGGATTGATCAGTCAAACTTGACTATGCTTTGTGGGCTGATAGGAGTGCATATAGAACTTGTATAGGAATGTCCCCATATAGATTAATATTTGGGAAAGCTTGTCACTTACCAGCTGAACTTGACCATTAAACATATTGGGCGATTAAAGAGTTCAACTATAATTTGAAAGATGTTGCTGAGAAAAGATTATTGCAATTAAATGAGCTTGCAGAGATAAAGAATGAATTATATGAAAGTGCTAAGATTTACAAAGAAATAATGAAGAAGTGGCATGATCAAAGGATTCTTATTAAAAATTTTCATCTAGGACAACAAGTTTTACTATATAATGCAAGGTTAAGATTATTTCCAGGAAAACTTAAGTCCAAGTGGATGGGCCAATTTGTTGTGATAAAAGTTTATCCTTATGGAGCTGTGGATATTAAAGATCCTAAGATTGATAAAGTGTTTAAAGTGAATGGTCATAGAATGAAACCTTATCTTGTAGGGGATCAGCACAAATTTAACGAAGGAATGATGTTAGGTCAACCAAAATAAGCACTGGTTACGTCGAACTAACGACATAAAACCAAGCACTTTGTGGGAGGCAGCCCATAGTTATCATGTGTTTTTTCTTTGATTGTTTTTTGTGTGTGATTAAGAAAATTGGGTTACTATTTTGAGACTATTATGTGTTAGTATTGATTTTAAGACTTTATTTAGTAACCTATATATGTTAGAATGAGAATTTAGACATTTAGTTGACTTGTGCAAAATCGTGCACTCACGCTTAAGCGCCAATATTTGGCGCTTAAGCGTGGAAAATAAAAAAACATGTGTTAAATTAATATTATAAAAGGTTTAATGGCCAATTAGTTTGTAAAAACGTGGCAAGATAGTCCCAAGACGTGCCTAAAAGTTATTAGAGAGATTTAGGCTAATAAATAAGAGGGTTTTGTGAAAAAATTTCAACCCACATCATTTTCAGCCCTAAAGTCTATAAGAGAAAGAGAGATTTAAAGAAGATGTCTTCATGGGAGATGGATTTGAAAAAGAAGGAAGAGACCATGAGGAAGAGATTCATTAGTCAAAGTGCACAAGAGATGTATAATGGTTTCTTAGCTTTTAGTATTGAAGGAATATCAGATAAGATCAACAAAATTGAGACTACCATGGCTTTACTTGAGACCAAGGTAATTGAGATTCATGCCCATCTTGAGCATACTGGATGGCAATTGAAAATGCAATTTAGTCATACTAGTTATATAGAGGAAGCGGATAAGGAGATGTTTCTTAAGCAGAAAAGGATGGAAGAAGATAGTATCAGAGCTCGTCACCACTGTCCGTTTTATCAACTTTATATTTTGATTGCCCCAGGATAGAATAATGAAAGACCAAAGTTTATCCCATCAAATGAAGAATGGAATTAAGTTTGATGACAGAGTTTGTTTTTATGAGTCGTTGTGTTTATGTGTTAGTGTTTAAGTCTTGTTTTTAGTGTTTATGCTTTTATGTGTTTAATTATGAATGTTTGATAAGGGTTCGTGCTTAAAAGAATTTGTCATCCGAGACTAACATGTATTTGTAATAGTTTGTGAATGAATATATATTTGTTTGTGTGAAAATTAGTGCTATTTTTAACCTCAAATTAAATTGAGTTATATAGAGAATTTTGAGAGAGAGGAGAGTTAAAGAGGATGAAAACAGTCATTTAAGTGTTATGAGACTATTTAGGGGTTGTATACTTAGGAAAATAGTGCATTTTACTTATTTTTAAAAATCTCAAAAATTGTGCACCAGCACCAAAGTACCACATTCTCGCGCTTAAGAGCGAGGTAACCCGAGAGGTAAGTGCCTAAGCGCCACTTATCCTTGCATAAGCGCTGGTTCACGAAAATCGGTTCGCGAACGGTTAGAAGTGAAAAATTAACCCAAAAATCTCCATTTTTCACCCTCCCGTCACCTTCAACCTCTCAAAATTGTGATTTTTGATAGCTAGGGCACACTATTAAGTGGAGATTTCTTGGTGGAATTAAGAAAAATTTGGTAGATTTGGATTTCTTAAGGTAAGAGCTTTACTTCTGTGCAAAAATTTTTTATTTTCACCATGTATTTTGAGTTTATTTTGAAGAATTCAAAAATTCACTATTCATGGAGAAAAATGAGGAAAAATCTATGGAATTTGCGTAGGAAGTGTATTTTCTGCTTTATGAAGTTTAGTTTAGTACTTTATACTTATTTTTTGAAGTTATTGTGGAATTTTATAAAATTGTAGAATGACACCAAGAATGAAGAGGAGTAAAGGAAAGAGCCCTTTTGATTAGAGCAAATTTATGAGTTTTAAGGCTCAAGATAGGTACAGTGATGCGTTGCAATCACGAAAGCTTATCTAAGAGCGTTGTTTTAAGAATTCAGGTGGATCTATGGAAGATCTGATCGTTCGACGACAGTGGGAACAATTCTGTTGTTTTTCTGCTATTGCAGTTATATCTATTGTTAGGAAGTTCTATGCAAATCTCACTGAAGCTGAAGATGATAGAGTCATAGTTCGAGGAAAGTTGGTACCTTTTCACCGGAGGTAATCAATTTGTTCTACCATTTGCCACCGGATACTTTATACTTTTTTTGTGTATTATAATCCGATTGAGACAGAGCTAGATGAGATCATTTCTTATTTGACTGTTGGAAGAGGACTCTAGAAAATCACTAATGAGATGGGAGTCAATTTTTCCACATCAAAGTTAAGTGCATCTTCGAAGGCATGGCACTATTTTATTTCTGCTCGTTTGCTACCAACAAATCATCTCAGTGAAGTTACTAGAGAGAGAGCGACGTTAAATTATTATATCTAGGAAGGAAAGCTCATCAAAATATGAGCTTTGATATATCATACTATCATTAGTTCTATCACTGTCGTTGCTACTGTAGGTATGAGATTTGCTTCCTTGATCTTTTCCTTATGTGAGCAGGCTGGAGTGAAATATGATAGCTGGAAGGAAGTACTGTTGCCTCTAAAGCCTCTTACAAAGGTGAATGTGAAGACTTATTTTGAACATTTTATTTTTCGCTGGAGAGGAGGATTTTCAAGGAATTATGGAATGGCAACGTCTGCTGCTTCTACTTCTTCTTCTTTTACTTCTAGACCATCCACCTTACGTGCTTCTACTTCTATAAGTGAGTCTAGTGAGACCCAAGATCATTTACTACAGATGATGATGGATAATATCAATTATACCGCAGATATGGTAAGAAATTTATAAGGCTTTGCAGGCCATATTGATCGGTATAATAGAAGGAAAAGTGATTATGAAGAGAAATTTCACTCATCTTTGGAAGGCCTCATTAGGGGTAACCAAGGAGTATAATTTTCTCCATATCATAGATACCCTGATTATGAATCTACAAACTTCTGGAATAACGGTGATTCTGAAGATGATGAGGAGCAGGACTAAATTATTTTTATGTCTGTAATATGTGTTAGACTATGTGCTTTGGACTTCAGATTTGTGATGTGTTGTTTATTTTTATGTTTGGACTTGAGACATGTGTTGTGATGTGTTATAAAATATATAGTTTCGGCTTGCTAGATTTGCATTTGTCTGTTTATTTGGATTATGTAATTGTTTGGACTTATATTTAGTTATTATTGTAATGTTTGTGTTTTGTTAATATTTTGTTTTAAATTTTAGGGTAGTAACTGTTGTTGTGTGTTTAGTAATGTGTTAGTTAGTTAAGGATTGCATTTTATTCTATATCTCTTGGAAAGTTGAAAATCTTGCTAACTTTAGTTTTAAATTTTAAACTTAGAAAATTGCTACCCTGTATTTTTCTTTTATCATGTTAGTGTGTTTATTTTTATGTTGAGACGGTGAAGTCAAAGTTAGTGTGTTTGTTTGTTTTTTATGTTTATACCCACTACTTAGAAGTCTATTGAATCTCTGCATGTTGAATTGAAATGAAAATGTTAGAAAATTGGTCAAAAATTAATTTTACACCTGTTCTTATATTTATGCATGTATAATTAGGGTATAGAAATTCTTGTAAGCATGTTATTTCAATTTTCATTCCTTCTTAGATATATTTGCTACTGGACTGTTTAATCTTGTTAAAAATTTAAGTTTGGGGGGGATGAAAAATATTTTCAAATCTTGAATTTTATTTGTTCTCAAATATGCTACAAATGAATTTGATTTGAAAAGAAAAGTGATCAAGTATATGAAGTTATATTAAGGATGTAAAATTAAATTTTAGAAATGAGTAAGAGAATTTATTTAAAATTCTTAGTAATGAAGAAAAACTTTCAGCTAAAAATTTTTAGTGTAGAAAATGTTAAATAAAGTGTAATTATCTTTAATAAGAAAAAATGTATTTTTAAAAAATTTAGAAAATTTAGACTTTTATTTTTAATAATTAAATTTATTTTATTAAAAATAATTTTCAAAACTATTATTATATTTATAAGTAAAATATTTATATCAGGACTTTACTTTAGAAAACGAGAAGTGGAATTCAAAACCATTAAAGGCCTTTCTAGATATAGTAATCCTTGCCTGAAAAAGAAAAATAAGAAAAAAAATTAAAAGAAAAAGAAAAAGAAGATAAAAAGAAAAAGAGAAAGAAAAAGAAAATAAAAAAATTAAGGGAGGAGAAGCTTGAGGATTAAGGCCTAATCAAAAATTAATTCTACAATTGAACTTTTTAAAGTATAAAACTTGAGAAACTCTTAAGCTTAAAGATATAATATAGTAAGTAAAATTGTTCTTAATAATTTTTTTTTAAGTTGAGATAACAAAAGGACTAAATTCTAAATTTTCAAAATCTAGAATATTTTTGAATTAGATAGGAACTCATATTTTTATCTTTCCTAGCATTAAAAATTTCTAAACTTTAAGTTGGTCTCATTTACTGAATATTTTTTCTAAATTGGCTACTATATTTCTAAACCTAAATTTTATGAACTTCTAAAGAAACTCATATACATATCATACTTATTTAGTTTTTAAAGATTGAAGTGTCACATGAGGAAAAGTAATATTTTAAGTTTGGGGATTTTAATACACCTAAAATATATAGTATTTTTAGACGCATTTTTATATCTATTTTTGAGATATTGCACTTTAATGGAAGGTATTTTTGTGTTTTTCTTTCAGCTACAAGTAAAAAAGGTGAAAAAGGCTAAAAATACTAAAAAGGGATCAAATTTGGAGCAAAGAGGTGAAAATTGTGCTCAAGTGTTTTGGTGCCTAAGCGTCGGTGAAACAGAGAAGGCCTTGCCTAAGCGCCAGAGGCAGTTAATTAGTGGTTTTCTTCATTTGGCCAAATTTTGAAGTGTTGTTTGAGGCACCTATTGGCTAATGAGGGTGGTTATGACCACTAGGAACAAAAATATTATTAAAAGACTTGCAAAAGAAGGCATCCTTTAGAGAATACATCGAATTGAAACACATTTTGAAGAGTTATCAAGACACCTCTTGGAGATTTATAAAAGAAGGAAGTTGAGACTTTTTGAAGTGTGCTTGAAAGTTTTGAAAAGGGGTGTTCGAAAGTTCTGAAAAGTGTTGGAAAGGGGGAGTTTTTGAGAGAGTTTTGGAGAGATATTTAGGCACCAAAAATTTGCTTTATCCTTTTTATTTTTAGTTTTATTGTGAGAGTCAAGAGTGTTGAAAAAGATAAGAGATTCAAAGAAACTTCAAGTGTTTGGTGGAGGATTTTAGATAAGTTTTTATCTTTGTTATTATACTACTTTTGCTTTTAATCGAGACTTCTTGTTGGTTTGACAATGATTTCTACTTTTGAACTAAAGTGTGGTTTTATTTTCTGCATGGATTCTGAGTAATTTTCTTTATCTTTCTCCTTAAAATGATAAGTAATTAAAAGTGTTGTATGGAAGTTGTGGAGAGTTATTATCTATAATATTGGAAGAAGTTGTGGTGATTTAAATCCATGAACTTCATTTACATCTTGATTTGGCCTATCTAGATGTTAAAATTTGTTGTGAGAATATGTAAGAATCGGGCTGGTATTGTCTCAGTCAACAATTAGAAGAATCACATGAGGTTGTATGAATGAGAATGTAATTCATAAGATTTAGTGCAAATAAATAAAGAAATAATCATTGAAGGGTGTAGAGTTAGAGGACTTTAAAGTGATAGGTTAAAGCCCCCAACTTGGAAATAGTCATTGATGGGTGTAGAGTTAGAGGACTTTAAAGTGACAGGTTAAAGCCCCCAACTTGGTTTAGAAATAATTTTTGAAGGGTGTAGAGTTAGAGGACTTTAAAGTGATAGGTTAAAGCCCCCAACTTGGTTTATTATTTTAGGTATGATACAAGGTGTTAGCCCCCATGTGGAGGGAATCGAGGGAACTCTATAGTGAGAGCTGGTATCTTCCCTGTCTAGCTGGTCTTGAGAACTATTAACCAATGTTCTTTATAGCATCTTTAGTAAGGGTAAAGAATGTGATTGCTCCTATTTGACACAACACAATTTGCATACTTCCTCAATAGAATTCATATGCTTATTACTAATTCATGATAAGGAGAAAGATATTTTCAAATTTAGTGTTTTTCTTTTACATAAACTCAAGTTATCCTTTTAAATTGTTATTATTTTGTCAAAATATCAAAAATACCAAAAAAATTTAAATTTTAATTACTGTGAGTACATCTCTTGTTTAAGTAATTATCTTTTTAAAAAAGAAAGTTTGTTATTTAATAGAGCATATTGCATAATTTTCTTATGGGTTAGATATTTATGTCTTAATCAAAAAATCTTATATTACTTGATAACGATACGTATACTTGCGTAGTATCCCAATATATATATAAATTGAAAAGTTAAGTTCTTATTTCTTGAGGATCATGTTTTGAATTTATTGCAAAGTAAGGAAATATAAGTGAAAATATAATCATAGACATTGTTATACTGTTGCATATAAGCAGACGTGGGATCAGCTAGCTTAACCCAAACCCAGCTTCTAGCCATTTTGACCCAAATTGAACCCCTTCCCCAAAATTGACTTAGTCATGCTAAAGTGACTAAATTAATGTCACCAAAACCACCATTTAGACTCTATTGACTAGCCTAAACCCACGAAAACCACTTAGGTGAGTTGTGGACCAATGGTCCCTTGATTTAAGGAATTTTAACCATATTTAGTCCTTTTTTGAAAATACATTGCCATCATCACTTGCCATTAGGATTAAATCATAATTAAATCTCCCCTGACCTTTCTGAGCTAAGAAGTGACCATACCCTGGTCAGCCACCTTCTTAGTCGCTAGAAACATCCACTCAAAGGTGCCCTCATTGGCCAAAACCCAAAATTAAACCTCTCTGAGCTGCCCAAGTTTGATTGGTCACTAGAGCTCCTCATCCCTCCACCTCAACAAGCCTCAGTACCGATTACCAAGACTTAAGCTTTGCTGAGAAGCCATGGCTTTAAATTCCATGGACAAAGGAGAGGTATGCAAAATCCTTGGTGAGACTATGCTCATTTGCTTCCAGAGGCTCTTCAAGAACTCCTCAACTTAATCCCACTATTTTCCCACATTAGTTCCCACTGTGAGAGCTCAATTTTGAGTTCAAAATTTCAACTCGAACCAGGACATATTTCCCCACACCTCCACAGTCCACCAAACTCCAATTAACTCTGCACACAGCATCACCACAGTGAGAGGAGTTGATTCCCCACAAAAGCCCCATCCCAAACAGCCTCTAACCTAACTCTACACCAACACTTGAAATTGAGTTTAATCAAAATCATACTTAGACAATTTACCAGAGCACAAGAATTCATCTGGAGGTTCGTTGGATCCAATTGAAGCTACCACAACTGTCTGATTAAGGCCTCTCCTCTCAGACAAAGGTATTGAGCTCTACCCCTAGCCTGAGCTTCTTTTGATTCTCCATTTGTAATGGCTTGATTTTATACTTGATTAACCATATAGATGTATTAATCTTGTGTAGACAAATGTTTAGAAATAAGCCCCATGTGATTTTATTGAGTCTAGGAAAAGATTTTAAGGTTTTAGTGCCAACAGCTTACGGGTTAGGTCACTTAGGGACGATAATGGGGAGCCATTTGATCACACGTTTCTTTAATCAACGGAGGAGATCAAGCCAGATAGACTCCTGGTGTGTGAACCGCCAGTCGTGTGGCACTCTTAGGTGGAAAGCACAATGAATGGGATTGTGCCGCGTGTGATTTCGAAGCCACCGTAGGTTGAGTTGTGCCACGTAGGATAAGTAGAAAAATATGGATTTTCTGAACTTATTTTAATACCTTAACTTTAAAAATCCATATCTTTCTTTTGAAAAATCATTAAAATAAAAGAAAAATACTCTCTTCTTTAGTGAATAGAGGAGAATAATGTAAATTAAAAATAAAAATTATTTTCTTATTCCTTGATTTTTAAAGAAATAAATACCCTTTGTAGTATTTTAATTCAATATGATCAAACCTTGCTCACTATGGCTTGAAATTTTGAGGGTTTGTTCCTCACAACAGAGACTATGTCTTCCAATTTTTCCAATGTCAGAGGGCATCTCTATGCTTCTAACCTTAATTTTAAATCTAGGGTGACCATTTTGACTTTTTTAACTATATAAAATTAAAATATCATTTGCAAAATTATGGGAATAATTTTAGTAAGTTTCCTATGGTCAGAAAAGTCCAGAAAAAATATCATGATGCCTTGAATTATCCTGTAAATTTTTCTATTTAATTAAATATAAATATCTTGTGTTAATTTATGTAAATTTCATATTTATCACAAATTGACAAAATAAATCTCATATTGTCAATAAAAATCATGTTTATCCACTGTAAAAATTTAAAAATTATTTAATTAAGTTTGAGTATTAAAGTTGATTTTCTAGTATTTATGTACAAAACTAGTTATATTAAATTAAATACACTTGGAAAAATTGTAAAAAGTGGTTTTCTGAGTTCCTTGTGACAGACGCACTTGGGAAAAATAAAATTTATTTTTTAGAACATACTTAATTTTTAGCCTTATTTTGAATTTAAAAATAATTTAAAATCTCAAAAATATCAAAAAATTTCAAAATATGCCTAATTGTTCTCTGATCACTTGGAACTCATTAAAATATATTTTTTTTAATTTTTCTAAGTTAAAAATAAAACTTAAGAGCTTATAAGTGGATTTTCCTTATTTTTTCAATAAAATAATTATAATAAACAAATTAAAAATCATAAAAAATATAATATTTTATTCTCTGAGTTCTATAAAGTCAGAGAAGTCTAATAAAAATATAAAAATAAATTTGGTAATTAATATATTATTTTATATTTAATTAAATCATTAAAACTTGTTAAAAATTAAATAATAATAATAAAATTTAATTTAAAAATCATGAAATTTTGCTTAAGTATTTCTCTAACCTAGGGAAACATCTAATAATTTTCTCACAAATTAAAAAAAAATTTATTTTGGAAGGTTAAATAAATCAATTTTTGAAAATCCTATTTTGTGAAGTTAAATAAATAATTAAATTAAATTAAAATTTGAGAAGCCCACATATTTGTCTACACTATTTTGGTTGTGGAGTTGCTCGTAAGAAGCTGGCGGTCACCGGAATCGAAATCGTGTCGCCCGCTTTGGAACGACTTTTTAATTTACATATAGATTTAAGTTTTGGAAAAAATATGAATTTAAACTGACCCCATATTTTTCATAGTTTAAATGAAAGATCCTTATACCTCAAACCCTATATCCATCCTAAAGAATAAACACAAGACTTCAGGATGAGGCTTGATCAAATAAATTAAAAAATTTATGACATCCGTTTGGTCTGCAAACTATTTTATTTGCCAATAATTTCCCCTTTTTAATATAAAGAATAATTAGTGTTTATATTAAGATAGGTTTGCAAAAGCTTCCTATAAGGGCAAGCCCCTACAGCTAATTACATCTTAGATATCTGAAGCCACATAAGAAAACTCTCGATAAAAATCAGGGAATCGTATCTTCAACTAATTCAAAAAGATGGGACTTTTCAACGAAATCGGACAATGAGGTGAAATGGGTTTGGCTCAAATTTGGAGCATTTTATTTTTGGAATCAAAAGGAGGAAGAATTAGCGGATGTCATGGATTCGTATGAGAACCTTGGTGACTTCTCAATCTATCCTATTGTTTGGCTTCAATTTTGAGGATAAATTATCTTAGTGTTTCATCAGGTAAATTTTATTTGTTTAGGACTTACATTTGTGTGAAATGATCACACAAATATCTTGGAAGATGTGAGGTTTTAGGTCGGGACGGACGATAACCTCGGAATCTTAAGACAAGTTAGGGCTTATATTATATAACAGAGCTGTACAAAGGCATAAAGATAAGGTGAGGATTTACGTTGCATAAGAAAACTACCTTGAAGTCCTATAGATTTTTATTTTAATTCTAAGGAAGGAATAGTTTAGCTGGAGAAGACATGTTTAGCTGTTGAAGATGGTCGTGCTGCCCACCATGCTAGCTCCAAGCTCCTCGCCATGACGAGTTTAAGTATTTTAAGGTGTCGAGTTATAATGTCAAATCAGTTGGCCCTATGGTTGTAGTTCTTTAAACATTATGGGGCATGTTAAAGTTGATTAGAGCGACACTGGTTAGGATCCAACGGTTCCCTCGTTCCGGTACCACTATTTTTTATTGGATTCCCTTAGTCCAAATGAATTTACTAAACTCAACTTAATGAATTTTGTACTTTCATTTAGACGTGGGAAGCCTCATTAACAATCATAGGCTACCTCCTCCTAGGGATTCCCAATCATCTTATAGAGACGTCTTAATTTAGTTGTAGTTGTTGTTTTGTGTTATATTTGTGATTAAATTTTGAGTTGTCTTATATTTTTAATGTTGTGGCGGTGAATTTTTACTTGATTGATTTTATTTTAGTTTTCATTCAGGGTGACATCGTTGTTTAACATGCAAGTTTATAAGCATGAAAGTACAGTGTGGAAAGTATATAAAAATTATGGTACTGTATACTGTAAAAGCGTACCTAATGAGCCTTCTCGTTCCACCACCTGAAACTCAAAAATGCATGTAAGGGCATCTTTTTATAAAGTGATAAAAATAAGGTTCTAGTGATCTACCAAATCTTAAATCATATCTTGGTGAGTCCCTATTAGTTTGATTAAGGATAATTTTTGTTAAGCAAAACATATTAAGCTTAGTAGACCTCCGAGGTATCCAATAGGTCAGGAGAAAAAGGCAGGTCCATGCTTTCCCCTCACCGCCTGGTGAAAAGCCTTGAGCTCATTTAAACTTATTACATTGCTTAATAATTCATCCTGTAAATATATCCAACGCTAAATGAACTTTGATGTTTGAATTATCCCCAAGAGTAGGGTAATTATCATTTATCACTCAATTTGAGAATTATACAGGTGAAGACCCTTAAAGGGCAAGTTAGTGTTATTAAGACACTAAACCAATTTTGGTTTTTACTTAGGCTTGCAGCGTTTCAAAGGTGTTCAATTTTTATTCACTTTTATAATCCTCATTTAATCAAATTTGATTTAGCTTAGATGACTAATAAGCCCTTAAGATCCTGGTGGATGTCTTAGTCATTTTGAAAGAGACTAAATTTTAGGTGATAATAATTCGTCACAAAAATTTGAATGTCACTTGAACACCAGATAGGGTTATTAAATTAGTGAATTATTAACACAAAAAATTATACCTCTAAATCTAGGATCATTTAATTTGGTAGACTCTCAAATTTTAATCATCTAGGAAATTTCAGATTTATCCTTTAATTGGAAGAAGTGAGATGGGTTTCTACCAATTAATCCCTTGTACTTCAATCATCCAAATATGTTAATTAAGATCAAAGGTTGCCCATTTCCCTTTCTTGAATTAAGCTTAAATGTTAATTAAGGCTAAATTTCTAAAATTACACTTTTGCCCTTAAGGTTGTAATACTTCATAATTTATCAAATTTAATTCAAATAACTTTGGAATTTGCATCCCACCTCACTCATGGGTCAATTAAGCATCATAGGAGAAAATGTGATTTTTCAAATTTTAATCAAGTTTATATATTCATTTATATGCCAGAATAAAATTTTTCAAGGAAAAAACTAATCATTTGATATTTTTACTCGAGGTAGACTTACACTAGGGGACACTTAAACCAAATTTTATGATTTTTTTAGCTTTATGTTAATTATTAAAATTTTTTCAAGTTCTAGAGTATTTATTAATTATAAAATTCTTTAAATGTGGAAAATTAAGTTTAATATTTTTGTTAAATATCTTTGAGGTCATGGAACCCTGAAAAACAAATTTCACATTTTTTTATTTTTATTTTGAATTGTTAGAATTATTTTAGTGAAAATCTATTTGTAGAATATAAAAATTATTTTCAGCTTCACAATTCAATATCTTCACTTAGAAAATCACAAAAATATTCCAATTATTCTTAAGTTCTTAGGAAACAATTTAAAACATTTCCATGAATTTTATTATTTTTGTGATTTTTATCATTTTTTAATGATTAAATATTTAAGAATGACTTAAAAATAGTATTTTTATTATAACTACAAAATTTTTTTTAGAAGATTCATCTGATCACAGAGAACTCCAAAAACTAATTTTTATAGTTTTTTTGTTATATTTTAATTGTTAAAAAATATTTTAGTGTTAAAAATGTCATTTAACTTAGAAAATCAATTTGAGTTATCAAATGAGCTCCAAGTATTTTAAAATTTTTTTATGGGGAGTTCCCTGAACTTCAAATTACAGTGGAGATTAAAAACCAAGTCATTTATATGTTTATATTTCCCAAATTAATTTTCTTTGTGTTTTAGGGTTTGGTGAAAGTTAAGTGTATTCTTAATGACTTAGCCCATGAAATATTTTCCAAAGGGTTCTCTGACCGCAATAAACCTTCCAAAATTTACTTGGAGTTTTCTAAGTAACATGTTAATTATTATGATTAATTTATGTAAATAATAGACATAGACTTGAAAAATATGGATCTTTGTCTAGAGAATGTTCCCTAAGACAGAGGCAACAACATGCCAAAATTTCAAGCCATGGTGAAATGTTTACATGCATAGAGAATTAAAATTCTTAAAATAGTGTTTAATTAATTAAAAAATAAAATATGCATCACATAAACTTCAAATTATTTCTAAATTATTTTCGTTTGTTCACTAAGCAAAAGGGTATTTTTATTTTAGTTTTGAGATTTTTCTACACCAAGATATGAATTTTTGAAGTTATGAATCATTTTTTGAGTTATTTAAATCCCTTTTGTTCTATTTAAACGTGTGGCGCCACCTCATCCTAAGCATCTCTGAAGCTCCACGCGTCATCTTTCGGTTTAACGCCGCCATCCAACTCGGCAGCCACACGTCACGCTGTTCAGGCATGAAGATCTCATCCGGGTCAATCTCATTCATCCATTCAATACACGCTTGATCAGACAACTCACAGTCATTGTCCCCGATAGCCAGAACATGTGAACTTCTCAACTTCAAACCTTAAGATCTCAGCCTAGACTCAACCAAATCACTTCAGGTTTGATCCTATAGACTCGTTTAAGTGTGCCAAACACATCCATATGATAAACATGCCATTAATTTAACTCTAATTAAATGGAGAATCATAATAGGCTCGGGAAGATGGGAAGTTCAATACCTTTGCTCGACAAGTTTGTGGAGGTCCAAGGAGGCTAAGGATTGAGCCTTTGGTCATGGTGAATGGTCTAGACCAGAATTCAATCAAGACTGGATTTGGGTGATGGCCTTGAGCTATCTTAGAGGCTCTGTATGAGGGGGGTTTGATAGGGCTTTATCTTATTTTAGTGTGGTGATGGTGTGGGTGAGTTTAATTTGGATTTGGTGCACTTTGGAGGTGTGGTGGAGAATGTCCTATCTCTGGTAAGGGTTTAAGCTTAAAAATTGAACTACAACAAGCAGAATTAAGGCAATAGACTAGTTGGGTTGCACTATGGAGGTCTCAAGGAAGCTCAGGGAGTGATTTTGAGGGTATCCTTACGAAACTTTCAGCACACCCTCCATGGCCATGGAGGTGGAGGTTTTAAAAAAATGGCTTAGGGTGGCTCTGTAGGCCAATTTAGGGGTGTAAAATGATGCTTATGTGCAGGGTAGAGAATCTATAAATTTAAAATGGGATGAGGCGGCCTTAAGGTTGGAATTGGGTTTACATTTTGGAATTTTTGTCACTTTTGGCATGTTGGGCTAAACTTGGATCTAGATTGGGCTAAGCTTGAGTTAAGCCCAAATTGATTATTGAGAATGGTCAATAGGAATGTGATGAAGAGTTTTCAACATAAATTGGGTGTCAATTTTGGCGGAAAGTTAATCAATTTGGAGGAATTTTGAGACATGGCCAATTTAGGGCAAAATTGGGGCTTTTTGGAATTAGATCAAAATTAAATGAAATTGAGGCTTCACCAAGGTCAATTGAAGGTCAATTTTGATGTGTAGGCATGTTATGAAAATTTTACAACATAAATTGTGGCAAATTCAGTAGGCTATAGGTTCAATTTGGTGAGATTAAGTATATCACCAAAATTGGGGGTTTGATTTAGATCAAAATTAGGCTCAAATCATGGGGCTAAAATCATGGGCTAATTGAGCTTGGATTTTATTTATATTGGTCATATGGAAGGTTAATTTGAGTTTAGAATTAAAATTGGGGAAAATTGGGACCAAATTGATGGACATTTGAGGTGAATTTAGGGAAATTAGGCCTTTAAAGGCAATTTGGGGGTTTTGGTCAAATTAATCAAATTAGGTCATGTGATAGTTGAGAAAAAAGAAATTGCGAATATTTGGAAGCTATTGGAAATTTTTGGGATTTTTGGAATTTTTTGAAATTTTGGGCTAAAGAGGGGCATTTTGGTAATTTGGCAATTTTTTGGTGATTTTGGGTAATTTGAATGTTTACAAAAGGTTTGAAATGATTTTTGAATAAATTTTGGTATTTTCGATAAATTTGGGAATTTTGGCCAAATTTAGGGTTTCCAATGAAAATTTGGGTATTTTGGGTAAATTAAGTGGAAAAAGGCCAAGTTGAGTATTTTTGATAGATTTAGGGAGCTAACCATCATAAATGAGCTATGGGCCAATGGAAACCCCATTTGGGTCCTCTATGTACTTGTCTTAGCTAAACCCTAGACTAGGGCCAGTGGGTTTAGGGGACCATCTACATGAGTCTCCCAAAGGATTAAGGGATCAAAGTCAAGAAATTTTAGGTTTGTATTTATGAGTGATTATGAGTGAGGTGAGTGCAAGTGTGTGCCTTAGCTCTAGAAAAACACCCAAAGTCAACCCTAAAGCAGTCCTATAGGAACTCTTCTTGGGCTCCCCCATAATGACCCCACCTCTTAAGTGCTAGAGGTTATTCCCACTATGTGGAACTTCAAGTTGAGTAAGGAGGAGTTTGGAATTTATTATGGTGTAGTTTTTTAGGAATAGTGAACAAGAAAGCCCTATGGCTAGATCCTAGGCTACTAAAGAGGAAAAACTAGACCTCAACCAAAGTGAGGTCAACAAATGGACCCCCAATAGGAGTGGTGTGCTGGGCAAGCACAGCGCGTGTATTAGCATTGACTGATGTGATCAACAAACCAATACAAACTCCTAAGTCAATAAACCTAGAAGGAGGTGTAGAATTGTGTGTGTTATTTTTTTCCGCTGGGGAATTAGCAAGTGAATATTTGATTGAATTCAAGAAGTAGGAACTCTTGCTAGGGATTGGAGAGTTGGTTTTGAGTTATCTGGTTTCAGGTGTTCATATATGATAGGAATCAATATGTAAGTGTTGACTCCGAGGTTGGAATTGAAGTTTAGGAATTAATTTCAGACTGATTCCAAAATGAGAATGAAAATTTAAGGATCAATCTCAAGAGGGAGTCAGAAGTTAAGGGCCAACCTCAGAAAAAAGAAAGGAATCAAAAGTTAATGGCTGATTCTAAAATAAGAATTGAAAGTTAAGTATCAATCTGAAAAGAGAGTCAAAAGTTAAGGACCCACCTCAAAAGAGGGGAATCAGAAGTTAAGGACTGATTCCAAAATGAGAATTGAAAGTTAAGGATCAACCTCAAGAGAGAGTCGGAAGTTAATGATTGACCTTAAAAGAAGGGAAATCAGAAGTTAAGGACTGATTCCAAAATGAGAATTGAAATTTAAGAATCAATCTCAAAAAAGAGTCAGAAGTTAAGGACCGGCCTAGAGAGGAAAGGAATCAGAAGTTAAGGACTGATTCCAAAATGAGAATTGAAAGTTAAGGATCAATTTCAAGAGAGAGTCAGAAGTTAAAGACTGATTCCAAAATGAGAATTGAAATTTAAGGTTCAATCTCAAGAGAGAGCCAGAAGTTAAGGACCAACCTCAAAAGAAGGGAATCAGAAGTTAAGGACTTATTCTAAAATGAGAATTGAAAGTTAAGGATCAATCTCAAAAGAAAGTTGAAAGTTAACGACCAACCTCAAAAGGAAAGGAATCAAAAGTTAATAACTGATTGCAAAATGAGAATTGAAAGTTAAGGATCAATTTCAAAAAGAGAGTCGGAAGTTAAGGACCAACCTCAAAAGGAAAGGAATCAGAATTTAAGGAATGATTCCAAAATGAGAATTGAAAGGAAAAATTAAGAAGTTAAAGAATCAGAAGTTAAGGAATGATTCCAAAAGAGAGTCAGAAGTTAAGGACTGACCTCAAAAGGAAAGGAATTAGAAGTTAAGGACTGATTCCAAAATGAGAATTGATAGTTAAGGATCAATCTAAAGAGAGATTTGGAAGTTAAGGACCGACCTTGAAAGAAGGGAATCAGAAGTTAAGGACTGATTCCAAAATGAGAATTGAAAGCTAAGGATCAATATCAAAAGAGAGTCGGAAGTTAAGGACTGACCTCGAAAAGAAAGGAATCAAAAGTTAAGGACTAATTCCAAAAGTGAGAATTGGTGGTGTTAAACCCATAAACATGTGTTATTTGAAAATATTGACATTGGTGAGGAAAATGTGCAAAATTTTGTGAGTTTTTGTGCAGAACATGAAATTCCACGAGAATGTGAAGAGATTTAGTTCTGACATAGATAGTCGTGTTGCGCGAGCAAAGAGTAAGAGACCTAAAAATCAAGAGAATCAACTCAACATATTTATTTTCTTTTCTTATTATTTTTATTCACATTTAATTATCAAAATATGTTTTCAAAAGTTTAATTTTATTTGGTTGATTTTTCAAAAGAGAGTTGTTTTGTTGTTTGCTTGTTTGTTATTTTTATTTAAATTTTATTATCGTCAACTTTTTTTTTTATTTTGTTGTTTTGTTCTTTGTTCTTTATAATCTCAAACCAATGTATAGTCCATGGCTCTTATCTATTACAAAAAAAGGCAAATGACAAAAAGATAAATTTCTAAAAGAAACTTCATTAATCTGTTCCAATAAATGTTACAAATTGAATGTAGGCCAAAGCCTAAAAAAGTACAATATGCTAACTGCATCAAAGTACTTCCACAAATATCCCATGCCAAGTACATATCATAGGCTGAGCATGTCTGAAACATGTCATGTCTGTTGTAATGAAATGCAGTAAAATGGAAAGGAATCCTCTGAATGTCTATCTCTGGCGAGGCAAACTCCTGATCGAGCAGACCTTCTAAGCCACGCTCCAGGACAAGAGTTCCCTTTGCATGTACTTAGAGGTGTAACCCTCTCATAGCTTGTATGGTAGTAAATCTTCCAATTCTATATATGGTTGAAACCCATATGGAATTTTGTTGTTATTCGTTTGTTGAAAGGTCACAGACACCTTATGGTGTCGCACCCCTTGAATACAGTGCTTGGTGACGTCTGCTCCGTTCTCTTTAAGGAATAGCACTTAACCAACATGTAGTGAAATTTCTATGGATCCTTTGAATTCACCATGGCCGACAATATCTATTTCTTTTCTAAATAGAATGTTGCTTTTTCTCATGAAGGAGACTGTGCAGAAAAGTCTCACAAAGTCATGATGATCAATGTACGGAGGTATGCAGTCTCTTTCATCATATATATTGATGATGCAGCTGTTAGGAATGCAGCTAGCTAGTAGTATACTCCATCAGACCATTCTTTAATCATCTATTTTATCATTAGAGGTAGTGGATCCACCTGATCGTGTTGGAGAATCCCAGGAGGATTTCCTTGTTTATCGTTGGTGAAGTTGTAATAGCAGCCGCACTGGATAGTGATCCTTTTCTTTCCTCGCATCCACTTTCTTGGCTCGGAATAGGTTCTTTCCATTAGCAGGCCTACTCCACCCCGATCTCTCAAGTCAAAAATGTAGTTGATAATGTTTCGTTTATTGCTTTTAGAGAAGACCCTGATGTATAATTTCAATTCTTCTAATATGTTGATGAATTCTCCTTGCACTTATTCATAGAATTTGAAGTCCCTTTTGCTTACTTTGCTTATTCTGTAGTATTTTACTGTACTTATGATCGATAGATATCAGGGATGTTCCCTCGATTTCACTTTGTCAGGAATCCAAGCCGGCGCTGTCTTTGTCTGCAGCGAAATGTATGACTATGCGTCTGACGGGATATATGGCTTTGTACTCCACGGGACAGATTGATTTGTTCCCAGTGGAACATATGACTCCCCCATTGGGCAATTAGTGGTCTGAGACCCATCATCGGTAGATGCATACTCCTCTGAGGTGTTGTAGCGTTGTAGGTGTAGGACATTACAGTCTGGGCACTCCACGAATGCCCTTATAGCTGACGTGCGTGCATGTATCTCGGCGTTGCAGGTTGAGCAACCCGTACAAAGAACAACTGAAGCTTGTAGTGATTTTGGCTCTGTAACAAATCCTTACTCATCATCTATAGTAGGCAGGCTGGAAGAGGTCTCTCATATTCTCGGATCCTAGATATCCCCTTCAGGGATAAGGGTGAGCAAGTTCTCTACCACTTTCTGGCGTCTCATCTCCTTATGTAGGAAAGCTCTATGTTTTCTGTAGCTAGCATTTCTAGGCTGAGTCCTCTGTAGTGGTGCATCCGGTAGTCTTTCATTATTAACAGCGACTAGGCCCCCAGTCAATGTAGCTATCATTGACGGTAGGCGACTGGTCCCCTCCATCGAGTCTTATTATACCATCACATTCTTTGCCCTCAGTGAGGAACTATCTCTGGTGTCAAACCTTAGAAGTGAGGGTAGCTCTTCTTTCTCTTGATGGCTGACCGCATCCATCAGAGGACCCTCATAGTCCATGTCAACTTGACTAAAGTCCATGTTGATGTCTATGGTGCCGCCCTGCGCCGCCCTTTCTTTATTGAGTGTGAGTTTCCAACAAACTTTGAAAGCAAAGATCAGCCTATATAGCCTGACATTTCTTTGCAGATGATAGGAAAAATACCAGTGAGTTGAAACTTATCATGAACAAGAACAAAATAAAGTATTTATTAAAGAAAATTTTTAGTTTATTTTGGTGAAGAAGTCATTTATTTGTGTATGCATTTTATTTAATTTAGTAGGATATTAAGTTTAAAAAAAGAAAATTGAAGCGTGTAGTTTTCAAAAATTTTCATTATGTTGAGTTTAATCTTATTACAAAAATTTTGGACCCGGTCACAGACATTTGGCCACATAGATAACCCCAAAATAATCCAAATTTTAAAATTTCAAATTAAGCGATGACAAGCAATGTCAGGTTGCGTAGTATGTCTTCAGGTATCATCTGTTGATTGGTAGAATGGGTCTTTCACCCCAGAAATCTACTAACT
Source organism: Phalaenopsis hybrid cultivar (assembly GCA_002079205.1). Lineage (NCBI taxonomy): Eukaryota > Viridiplantae > Streptophyta > Magnoliopsida > Asparagales > Orchidaceae > Phalaenopsis > Phalaenopsis hybrid cultivar. Next base: position 642,171 of record JXCR01149147.1, read on the forward strand.
AGCAGGCTCCTTTAGCAAAGACCTTTTCAACAACAAATGGTCCCTCCCAAGTTGGCTCCAATTTTCCACATATCTTGCAGCGTGCAAGAGTTGGCCTTTTTGAGAATGAGTATGACGTTACCAACTTTGAATGCCCTTGCGCGAACCAATTTGTCATGAGCTTGTACCATCTGTGCATGGTAAAGTTCCAAGTGTTTTTGTGCTTCAAGTCAATTTCCCTAAGACTCTCCAATTTTTCAATTATGAGTTTTATACTTTCTTCTGTTGTGAGTTGGTTGGCAACAACGACTCTAAGAGATGGAATCTGAATTTCTAACGGAAGCACGACCTCGGACCCGTACATGAGCATGTAGCGTGTACACTGAGTGGGAGTCCTAAACGTCGTCAGGTAGGCCCACAACGCTTCTAACAGTTTGTTGTGTCAATCATTTTTTTTTTCATCCAGTGTTTTCCTTAAAATCTATACCAATGTCTTGTTGAAAGCTTCAGCCAGGCCATTTGCTCTGGGATAGTAAATTGTAGAGTATCTCCAATCTATCCTGTGTCTTTTGATGAAATTGTTGATTTTAGTGCTTTTAAAAGTTGTACCATTATCAAAAATTATTCTTTGCGGTACTCCAAAATGGTAGACAATTTGGCTTTGGAAGAATTGAAAAATGTGTTGTGTCGTAACCTCTCATAACAGTACTGCCTCTACCTATTCGGAGAAGTAATCCATAGTAGTAAGTATAAACGTGTTTCCTTAGGAAGATGGAGGGTCTATCATACCTATTATGTTCGTGCCCCAACAATCAAATGACCACGAGGAATGGTTGGGTCTAGCACATTCGGAGGTTGGTGTAAGACCAGCCCATGCACCTGGCATTGGTGACATCTTCTGGCTGTATCCGTCAATCGGACATCATTTTTGGCTAATAATATTTGAGTCTTTTGATCTTCATTTTCATCTTCGGCCTTGAATGGTGAGTGCCACATAATCTGGCATGTAGTTCTTTAACAATATTCTGCGCTTCGTCTGCACTTAAACATCGTAGTCACATCTGATGAAATGATCTCATGTAGAGGATATCACCAACTAAGGTGTATGACATAGCCCTTTTTGTAATGTGATGTGCTTCAGACTTGTCCTCTGGTAGCTTTCCAATATGTAAATATTCTATTAATGGCGTGTGCCAATCTTCATTGATGTTTGCAATCGTAATTATCGTTTCTTCTTCTTTTCCGAGCTTGTGTAGGTTTTTGTGGTCGATCCAAGACAAAATTGGTCTTTCTTATAATGTGACATCAATGGTATCCTCTTGGAGACATGTCAATTCTTTTGCAAATTTTGCTAGAGCGTCGACATGGGCATTATCTCCCCTAGGAATCCGGTAGAAAGTTACATTGGGGATCTGTTCCAATAGCTTCATCGTGTACTGATGGTATTATGATAATTTTGGTTTCAAAATCTTATATTGTCCGGCAACTTCCTGTATGATGAGCTGAGAGTTGCCATAGATGATAATGTTTGTTATATCCATTGAGATTGCCTGTTCCAATCTGGTGATTAAAGCTTCATATTCTGCTTCATTGTTGGTGCACGGCTCTGTCAGGTGGTATGAGAACCTCAACATACCCTTATCTAATGTGATAAAGACCAAACTAATTCATTCTTTGCCTGGTATAACTATGTTTGATCCTTTATCTTAAATGGCTGATGAAGCACCGTCAAAGTACATTTCGCAGCATTGCGCGCTGGAGAATTTTATTTGTAGCATTTGTTCATCTGGTAACTCGTCGTTGAGAGGGGACCCAACTAGCAATGGGTGTGCAACAAGAAAGTCTGCTAGAATCTATTCCTTGATAGCATGGAGGGGAACAAAAGTTATATCAAATTGCAATAAACTCATTGATTATCTTGCTAGACGTCCGGAGAGTGTTGGTTGGGTCATCAAATATTGCAACGGGTTAACTTTTGAGATTAGGGTGATCTTATGAGAAAGCATGTAATGCCTAAGCTTTTGGGCTGCAAAAATTAATGCTAAACAATGCTTCTCAATAGGTGGATACCTTATGTCCATCAACATTAGACAGTGACCCAAATAGTAGAGTGTGTTTTCTTTACCTTCGTCATTGACTTGGGCTAAGTGGGCTCCAAGAGAGTCGTCTAAGGTCGTGGTATAAAGTATTAAAGGATTCTCTGGATAGGCTCTGCCAAAATAGGAGGTGTCATTAAGTATTTATTAATGTCCTCGAAGGCTCGCTGGATTTTCTCTTCCTAAATGAGTTTGACGTCCTTTTTAATTAATGTTAAGAAGGGTTGGCACCTACGTGAGAGATTAAAAATAAAGCGTCTCAAATATGCCAACTTCCCATGGAATGAATGTAGTTCTTTCAAGGTTTTGGGTGGAGGCATTTCCAAGATAGCATTAAACTTATTCGGGTCGCTCTCGACTCCTCGATGACAGACAACGAATCCTAGAAAGTTCTCAGAGGTAACGCCAAATACGCACTTTAAGGGATTCATTTTAAGGTCATTTCATCATAACCATTCAAACACGATCCTAAAATCATACAAATGGTCTATTTTTCATTTACTTTCGATGACCAAATCATCCACATAGCATTACACTTGACTGTGAATGAAGTTGTCAAAAATTTTTTCTATTGCACGTTGGTTTGTCGCTCCAGTGTTCTTTTGGTCGAACGGCATCACTGTGTAGCAGAAAATCTCGATAGATATTTTGAAGGCAGTAAGTGTTGCATCTTCAGGAGTCATCTTGATTTCATTGCATCCCGACGATCCATCCATTAAGGAGAAAATTTCATGTGTTGAAACGATGTCCATCATAATTTCTGGTATCGGTAATGGGAATTCGTCTTTTGGACATGCTTTATTCAAATATTTGAAGTCGACACAAACATGGATTTATCCATTTTTCTTCTTGAATGGAACAATAATGGCTAACCATGTGGGGTATTGTTGTTCTTTTACAAAGTTAGTGTCTCTTAATTTCTTCACCTCGGCGATGACTAGTTGCTCTATTTCTAAGCGTATTCTTCTGGGAGCTTGTTTTACTGGAGTTATATTCTTGTCCACTCTGATTTTATGAACTACAACCTCTGCTGACAGTTCTGGCATTTCATCATAGCTCCATGCAAAGCAATTTTTAAATTTTGTTAACAGTTTGATCAATTATAAAGATTCTTCATTGTTGAGTAAAGAGCTTATAAATGTGGGTCGGGGTTGTTCTTCCGTCCTGAGGTTGATTTCCTTTAACTCATCAACAGTTGACTTGATTTCTTCTTCAAATTCTGGCTAAGCATCTTCTAGAAACTGATCAGTAGAGTCATCCTCTATGTCGAGGCAATCCTCTTTTGATTCACTAGTAACAACCATGCAAATTTCTGAATCATCAACTGGCCCGACTGTACCAAATCTGGACCCTCTTTTGAGTTAGGAGTTTAACTTCTAATATTCTATTATTTTTCAAAAAGTTGAAATTTATCTTTTGGCATTTATTTTGGCAAGTGTTCATGTTGAAGTAACTTTTGTACATAAGGCGAAAAGTAGCCAAAAGGTAATTCCATTAACTCAATAGGATCATCATCCAAGTTTACATAATTTTCAAGATTAGTAGAGGTAGAAGCACAGCAAAATTTAATCAGCTTTGAACCAATACTTTGGACTTCCTTAACCTTTAAACTCTTGACCTTTTGAGGGAGGATCGGAGTAAGGGTCATGGTGTTCACACAGTGGTTTATCCAATCATACATTGTCTCATATTCACTTTTCTCTGTTTCTTCTAAGGATATCTCGTACTGAGGTTTCTTCTATTTTGTCATCATCATTTCATCTTCAGAGCTGTCATCATCATTAATGTTGATGGTTGGCCTAGTCCGTTCAATGATTAAATTGGTTCTTCCTCGTTCACGTCCCCGGCCTCGACCTCGGGTGCGCGAATTAAAAGAACCTCCACCAACTTGTTGCAAAAGAGTAGTGGAAGATCACTGAAGCAGAGTTGAATGGCCTCCTTTTTGTGATTTTCTTGAATCTTCATTTTTGTTCGTGACAATTTCGTGAGGGAAGATAGTTTTCTTCAGAGGTACGTAGTAGGCAGCATCTTCATGAATACCCACTTCATGCACTGAAAACGGTTGTAAATCTCCCTTGATGCAATGTTCTTATTCTTCTTTGTAGTACTTGATGCACTGGTGTAGAGACGATGGAACCATGTTGTGTTCATGAATCCACAATCGACCAAGTAGAGCATTGAAAGAGGTCTCAACGTTGATGAAATGAAACTTAGCGTTGTTGTTAGTTCTCCAACTTTCATAAGTAATGTAATCGATCCAAGGGCTCTCTCTCCATTTTGGTTGAATCTTCTTAGCATCATTTTATTAGTTGTTAGTTCCTGAGCTTCAATGTCCAAATAGGCTAATGTCCGTAGACTCATCAAGTTGAGAGATGCTCCAAGATCTACTAAAACACAGGATAACACAAATCCGTCGATGTTAACGGAGATGTAGAGTGGTCGGTTGTGGTCAGCGGTAGCAAGCAGCAAACCTTCATCCGTAAAGGTTACCCCAGGCTATTCTTTCAACAAACAAACTTCATCTGAGGATGTGCTGGCCAACTAGACTAAGCAAACCTCTGGGTCAAGCAAGACTGTAACCAGAGACTCTCTCATCTCCTTTATAGGATCAGAGTGTCGTAGAAGCTTAATCGGATAGATAACTTCTTAAGATGAGCTGGTACATTGTAATCCACTTTGTATGGTCTTCCAATTTTCTCCTGGTTATGTGGTTCTTCCACTGGTGGAGATGGAGGTAGTTCTTCTCGAGTTACTATTTATTTTCTTTTATCTGTTGGAGTTATTCTTGCGGGTAACACTCTCCCGCTCCTTAAGTTCACTTCTGTAATTTCTTCTTCTTGAGATATCCTAATTAAATATTGTGGTGTTTCTTCTTTGTCAAAAAGATCTAATTTGATGGCAAGCGATGCACCGTGGTGCTCGAGAATTGGTTCCTCACTCCCGGAGCTGTCGTAAGCGGTATTGTCAATGTCTTCTTTACTCTTGTTAGCGACTTCATCAGACTTAAATAAGATTTGAGGATCATTTTAGGAATTTAGATCGAAACTAGATTGATCATAATTGATTATTTCATCACTAGAAACAGTTAAAATGTAGCCAAAATTGCAATCACTATATTCATAAGACCCCAGAGGGGCAAAAAGATAATCATACAAAGTTAGGGGTTCGAGGATTTTCTTACCCGAATCTGAGACAACCAATCTAGTAGAGGCAGCCCCTATCCTACCCCTCATGCTATCAATCTTCGCAGAGGTGTTCTTCTTTTTCTTTGTCTTTGATGATGACGGCTCTTGCGGCAAAATCTTCATCTCGATCTTGGCGGGCTGAAGATTCTGAATGGAGGCTTATTTTGAAGCATTCTAAATTTGGTTCAATATTTTCTTGGACAGTATATGCGGAAGATTGTTTTGATGAATCGTGAATTTGGTTTAGGACCCTCTTGAGCTTGTCCCAAGTCGTACTCTATCCATCTTCTACAGTATATGGATCAATCAGAGAGATTGGCTCAGTCGAAATCATATTTATGGAAAATTTTTCACGTTCTTTTAAATATTCTTTTGGGATAGTGCTATTCCCTTCTTTAAGGTTCTTCTCAAACCAATCCTTATAGATGAAATATTCTTCTATAGTGTGCCCAAGCAACCTGTGGTATCGACAATAATTTGGTTCATCCTTCTTGTCGGCCTCTTCGGGTTTCTTTGGATATGTTAGTCTGAATTCAGGTTTCTTCATTAAACTTCTGAACATTTTGTATATGACTTCAATTTTGAAAGAATACACCATTTTCTGTCATTCTTCCAAAGAAATTCTTTTATTCCCTGTTCATAATGATCCTCCTTGAGGCGGTCGCTGGTTGGACTGGCTACTCTATTTCTGAGCATACTGTGAAGATTGGTGAGGAATTTTAGGATATATCTTCATTGGTTATTTTTCTTTATCGATAGTTGCTACAGTTCCTAAATTATTTTCAAATACTCTAGTTGCTTTAGTTTACTCGTGAAAATCTATATGTTTAATTTCTTCTTGAAAACTGTTGACTTTATTAAGTAGCTTCTCGAAGGATTTGATGGTGAGTCCCTTGAGCATGAAAGCTACTGGTCCATGAATGCTTTCAGGAAAATCTCAATTGTGTGATGTTCCTGTAGTTGAGGTTTATACTTCATTCTAAGATTTCTCCACCTCAAGATTTAATCCACCAAAGTCTTGTTGGGCTTTTGATTTTCCATCATCAGCTCTCCTATAGAAACATGGTGTTGAGCTTCGTCAAATCTCTTCACAAATAATTGTTCCAGCTCGGTAAATGTATTAACTGATCTGTTGGGTAAATCAACATACCAATCAAAAGCAATCAATGACAGGCTGCTGACAAACTGCTAGAACAGTAAGGCTTCGTTACTCCTTTTGTTGTCATAACTAGCTTGAAAATGTGCTATATGTTGTCTGGGATTTCCAGTCCCATCAAATATCTTAAAGTTGAAGACTGAAAACCCTTAGGAAAAAGTACTGTGACCAAAGGAAAATATGTTGAGATTTTCATACCTATTTTACACTGATTTTGATGATATTGCACTTTAANAAGGATAATATCTTGAGATTTTCATACCTATTTTATACTATTTTTTATGGTATTGCACTTTAAAGATAGGTATTTTTGATGTTTTGTTGCAGGAATGATGAATTAGGGTCATTGGAGCAAAAAGATGTAAAAAAGGAGCAAATTTGGAGCTAAAAGGACCAAAATGTGAAGATTTGAACTAGGGCACTGACGGCAAGCCCAACGACACCGACGATGAGATTTTCCTGAGACTCCAGAATTAATTCACTTAGAATGCCCGCCAACGACGCCTTCGAGCTGCCGACGGCGAGCTCGGCAGTTATGCCGAACTAGGCATTAGATGAGGACAAATTTTGCAGGGGTGCTTAGGCAACTCTTAGGAAAGCTCATCCACAACTTTAAAAGAAGATTTTGGTCAAAAATTGGAGAGGTCCTAGATGTTAGAATGGTCCTGAAGGTAGGAGAGAATCAAAATTGAAGTGTGAAAAAGTGTAGAGAGTCTAAATTCTGAGGAATTCTTCGAGAGAATGTAAGTTTGAATTATCAACCAATCTGGTAACGAATGATGAGGGCACTTCTTGAGAAAATCTTTAAATCTCTCTCAAGCTTCATATATCGGCTCTCATTCAATCTGACAAAATGATGTCATGTCATTTCTAAGTTTAGCAATTTTAGATGGAGGGAAATATTTGGATAGAAATTTCTGTGAAAATTCTCCCTAAGTTCTAATAGATCTAGGTGCTAACGAATTTAACCACATCTTAGCCTTATCCCTAAGTGAATTCTAAGTCTAACAGCACGAAACTCTGTCATATTTAAAGGTAGCACAAAGTTCTAAAAAACTAGCTCTTCATTTGGTGTACCTCCAAATTGATTATTTTATACGATTTGGATAATAGCAGGTTTAAGCTCAATTGAATTAGCAGCTACATCAAGATTTTGGATAGATAAGTGAATTTCATCTGTTGTAGGATTCACATAATCTCGTAGAGGTCTAGGTTAATGTTCATTTTCTATTCCTTGATTGTTCACATTATTTTCCATTGTGTCCGGATTTCTAGGTTCTTTTCTTAGTTTCTAATTCATCTAACAGTGTGTTCTACATATAAGATTTTCATGTCTAAATTTACACATACAATTGAAATCAGTACATAGAAAAACAGTTAACAAGATATGAAAATAAGTTGCAATTCAAGTAAAAGTTTTCTAATAGTCCTAATTTGTCTGCTGCTCTAATTATGATTTTTTTACTCCCCGACAACGGTGCCAAAAACTTAACAGCGACTTTATATATGCTTAAAAATACAAGAATTTGATACTTTTGCTAGAAGATTTAAGTCCTGACAACAGTGCCAAAAACTTTACAACGGTTATAGATTTGATAAAAATGTGTATAAAATATTCAATAATTGTAAAGTCACACTATCAACACAAGTATACGTATCGCTCAAGTAATACAGGGCTCTAATGGAGTTCTGGATATCAATCCCAAAGGGAGTAATACTAGAGGCTATGAACTAGGATTTAGAAAATCAATACTTAATCACAACAATACAGTTCAAATTGCTTATTTGTCACTAATAGGCAACTGAAATAAATATGTAATTTTAACAAACTCTTAATTAACTAATTCTGCTAATAAAGTTTCTAATGTAAAGTTCAATATATAAGAAATCATCCTTCTCCTTATCAAGAAATTAAAGTGAATTAGTTCAAATTATATTGTGCCAAATAGGAGCATATATTTTCTTTACCCTTTGGTCCAGGCATAAAGAACATTGACTAATCCTATGCTTGGTTACTGAATCTGCGGCTAGTNATTAAATTTATCCCAAAGGATGCTTATATATGCTGAGAAGGGAGTAGAGCTAGGTCTATCCCAAAGAGTCTATATATGTGGAAGGAATCAGAATCCTTACGCCAATCCTAAAATATTGTGAATATGGAGAAATATATGAATAGGATGTGGAAATATGTGGAAGGAATCGAAATCCTTGCATCAGTCCTAAAATATCGTGAATGTGGAGAAATATATGAATATGATGTGGAAATATGTGCAAGGAATCAGAATCCTTGCCCCGATCCTAAAATATCGTGGATGTGGAGAAATCTATGAATAGGATGTGGAAATATGTGAAAGGAATAGGAATCCCTGCACCGATCCTAAAATATCATGGATGTGGATAAATATATGAATAAGATGTGGAAATATGTGGAAGGAATCAGAATCCCTGCATCAATCCTAAAATATCATGGATGTAGAGAAATATATCAATAGGATGTGGAAATATGTGGAAGGAATCAGGATCCCTACACCAATCCTAAAATATCGTGGATGTGGACAAATATATGAATAGGATGTGGAAATATGTGGAAGAAATCAGAATCCCTTTACAGATCCTAAAATAAAGTGAATATGGAAAAATATATGAATAGGATTTGGAAATATGTGGAAGGAATCAGAATCCCTGCACCGATCCTAAAATATTGTGAATATGGCGAAATATATAAATAGATTGTGGAAATATGTGAAAGGAATCAGAATCCCTACACCGATCCTAAAATATCGTGAATATAAGAATTTGTTTCAGAAATGTGAAATATCGTGTAAGATTGTGTGATGATATAATATTTGTATGAATTTATAAGGACGTGAAGACTTATGTGTAATTGTGCGGGAACTATATAGAGATGTAATACTGAATAGCATATGAATTATGAAATTTATGAGATCTATTTCATTTTTTTTATCTTCTTTCCAATTTTTTAGGATTTGGATCCAGTTTTAAATAAGTGTGACATCATTGCTTCTAATAACAATATTTTATTTATAAAACTTGTTCTTTAAAACATCACGATGTACAATACTTCTTCAAGTATCGTCTGTCTATTAGCAACATCGGTCATTTCACATTGTGTCAACCTCATTTTTGGTTGAGGTCTAGTTTTTCTCTTTAGTAGCCTAAGGTCTAGCAATAGGAATTTCTTATTGACTATTCTTAGAGAACTAGAAAAGGCACCATCACCATTAGAAATTCTAAACTCTTCTTTACTCAACTTGAAGTTCCACATATTGGTCCTAACCTCCTAGCACGTAGTAGGTCGGGTCATTATGGGGGAGCTCAAGGAGAGTTCCTATAGCGCTATTTGACCTTAGGGTTGACCTTGGGTGTTGGGCTAGAGCTAAGGCACTCACTTCCCTCACAATCACTCACTACCCTAAACCCAAAATTTCTTGACTTTGATCCCTTGATATTTTTAGGATACTCATGTAGATGGTCCCCTAAACCTACTAGCCTTAGGCTGGGGTTTAGCTAAGACCAGTCATAGAAGACCCAAATGAGGTTTCCATTGGTCCATGTCTTACTTTTGGTGGTTAGTTCCTTAATCTAACCCAAAATACCCATCCTGATCTTTTGCCCCTAAACTCTCTGAAATTACCCAAGTACTATTGAAACCCTAAATTTGGCCAAAATTCCCAAATTTATCCAAAATACCCAAACTTGTGCAAAAAATCATCTCAAACCTTTTGAGAACACCAAAATTATCCAAAATCACCAACAAATTGCCTAATTACAAAAATACCCCTCCTTAGCCCAAAATCCAAAAAATTCCAAAAAAAAACCCAAAAATTCCTAAAATATTTCAAATATTCTTAATTTCATTTTTCTCAACTACCACATGACCCAATTTGGCCAATTTGACCATCATTGATTAAAACCCCAAAATTGCCTTTAAAGGCCCAAATTTCCCCAAATTCAATTCAAATGTCCATTAATTTGTTCCCAATCTACCCAAATTTCAATCTCAAACTCAAATTCACTCTCAATTTGACCAAAATAAGCCAAATCCAAGCTCAATTGGCCATGCTTTGAGCCTTATTTTGATATAGGTCAAAACCACAATGTTTGGCACCTTACCTAATCTCACCAAATTGAATCCATAGCCCCTTCAATTGGCCATGGTTTATGTTGAAAACTCTTTATAACATTTTTAAACATCAAAATTAACCATAAATTGGCCTTTTTGAAGTCTCAATTTTATTCAATTTCAGCTTAGGTCAAAAGCCCCAAATTTTGCCCCAAATTGGCTATGCCTCTAAATTTCAGCAAATTGATTGCCTTAGCTCCAAAATTTCCATTCCATTCCTTCATTAAAAATCTTTATAAAATATTCCTTGATCATTTGGACCATTCAATTGAGCCAAATTCCAAGCCTAGCCAAGTCTAGACCCAAGTCTAGCCCAACATGCCCAAATTGACCAAATCTCTAAAATCCTTCAAATTGACCCTCCAATTGAAGTCAAAAACCTTTTCATACTTCACCAAAAAATGTTCATTACAATCATATACATCCAGTGCATCAATCAATTTGGCTTAAGGGCATGGCTAGCCTAACTCAAACCCAAGTTTTGGTCATTTGAACTTACTTGGACCCATGCACTGAATGTAGCCTAACCACCCCAAAGTCACAAAATTAATAACTCAACAACCATTAGTTGGACCCTAGTGACCAAGATAAAACTCATAAAACCACATAAGCTAAACCATGGACCAAAGGTCCCCTAAATTAATGGATTTTGATTCCATATTTGCTTAAGCCATGGATATTTTTGCCAAAACTAAACCTCAACTCATTTAATTGTTTTGACATATTCCCCTGGATTCCCTAAGTTCCTAGCCACCTCCCCTTGCCATGGCCAGCTGGCCTAGTTGTCAGAGAAGTCAAAATTGAGGGCCACCCTCTCTCAAACTTTACCCAATTCAAACCTAGAGGCCACCTCACCCAAATGAGATGTTGGAGCCTCTCTGCCCTCCACCTAAGCATCACATTGCACCCAAACTGGACATGACAGCCACCCCAAACCCATTTTTATAAAAGCTCACCTCCACGGCCATGGAGGGAGTGCTGAAATTTTCTCAAAGAGAGCTTCCCAAATCACTCACAGAGCTTCTTTGAGACCTCCTCAGTGCAATCCAACCATCTTCCCCCATTGATCCCCACTGTGGAAGCTCAATTTTAAGCTCAAACTTCTGCTTAAAATCAGGACAGAGCTCATTACACCTCCACAATCCTTCAAACTCAAATTAAACTTTCCCACACCTTCACAACACTGAAAGAAGCCAAAGCCCCATCAAATTCCCCTTCCACAGAGCCCCTAATATAGACTTTGATCAAAACCTGAAGTCGTCCTTGATTGAATTTGGGTGTAGGCATTTCAACACAACCAAAGGCTCAATCCCTAATCTCCTTGGACTCCAACAAACGTGCCAAGCTTCTCTGATTAGAGCTTCCCATCTCAGAGCAAATGTATTGAACTCCTCATCCCGAGCCTCTTTTGATTCTCTATTTTCTTGGGCTTGATTTCATGGCATCTTAACCGTATAGATATGTTCCTCTAGTCTAGATGAGCATTTAAAAAAAAATCATTCAATTTGGTTGAAAAATGAGGAATATATCAAGCCTTGAAGATGGACGGTTCTCAAGCTAGGGAATTGGGGATGATGACGGAGCACCCTTTGATCAAGTGTGTACCAGACGAATGATCAAGACGAAACCGGACAACGCTTCTTTACATGAACCGCAGGACGCGTGGCTTCTAGCATGGACGACGTTGTCAAATGGGAGCGCACCGCGTGGAGCTTCGAAGCTGCCTAGGATCCAGTCAGCGCCATGCATTTAAATAGATAAATAGGGATTTAAATAATTCAGAAAATGACCCCTAAAATTAAAAAATAATATCTTGTTGTAGAAAAATCACAAAAATAAAATAAAAATATCCTCTTGCTGAGTGAATAGAAAAGAACAATGTGAGAATAATTTAAAGTCCATTTGATGCATGTTTTATTTTTAATTAATTAAACACTATCTTGAGTCTTTTGATTCTTCATGCATATAGGCATTTCACCATGGCTTGAATTTTTGGCATGTTGTAGCCTTTGTTAAGGGGAACATTTCTTGATTTTTCCAAAGTCAGAGGAGACCTCTAGACAGAGATCTATATTTTTCAATTTTATGCACATTATTTGCTTAAATTAATCATAATAACTAGCATGTTGCTTAAAAAAATCCAAGAAAATTTTGGAAGGTTTACTATGACTAGAGAACCTTTAGGAAAATCTCTCATGAGCCAAGTCATTTTAAAATGCACCTAATCTTCATAAACCGTAAATCACTAAGATAACTAATTTTGGAAAATATAAACATCAAAATGACTTGATTTATTATCTCCACTATTTTCTAATATCCAAAAAAAATTCCCATAAAAATTTTAAAGCACTTTGAGTCCATTTGATGACTTAACTTGATTTTTCAATTTGAATATCCCTTTTGGCACTAAAATGATTTTTAATGATCAAAATATAACTAAAAATATTATGAAAACTTGTTTTTGGAGTTCTCTGTGATCAGGGAAGTTTTATAAAAATAAAATGGTGTTTAAAAATTAAAACTTCATTTTTAGCCTATTTTTAAATATTTAAAATAATTAAAAATTCATAAAAATCATAAAAGTAATAAAATTCATGGAAATGTTCTAAATTGTTTTCTAAGCACTTAGAAACAATTGAAAATTTTTTCTTGATTTTTTAAATAAAGATATGGTATTTTGAAGCTTAAAATAATTTTTAAAGGCTAAAAAATGGATTTTCCACTAAAATGATTCAATAAATCAAAGCAAAACCAGAAAAATATAAAATTTGCTTCCCTGGTTTCTCTGACCTTAGGGAGATTTTTCAAAAATGCAAAACTTAGTTTTCCCCATTTAAATTTTTTTATATTTAATGAATACCTAGAACTTAAAATAATTCTAATAATTCAAATAAAATTCAAAAAATCGTGAAATTTTGTTCAAATGGTTTAGGTCCACCTCTAGTAAAAATTTTAAGTGATTATGCTTCACCTTGGTTAAGTTAGAAAATTTTCTTTGAAAAATCTCATTTTTGCATGAAAATAATTATATTAATTAAATTAAATTTTGTAAAATTGCATTTTCTCCTCTGATGTCTTAATTGACCCATGAATGAGGTAGGATAAAAAATTAAAAGGCATGTAATTTGAATTTGACAAATTATGAAGTGTTAGAGCCTTAGGGGCAAAAGTGTAATTTTATGAATTTGGCCTTAATTAATATTTCGGCTTAATTCAAAGAGGGAAATGAGCAACCTCTGATCTTAATTAACTTGTTTGGAAGACTGAAATTAAAAGGGGATTAATTGGTAGAAACCCACCTCACTTTCCTAATTAAAAGGATAAATTAATAAATTTCTAAATTATTAAAATTTGGAGATTTATTAAAATTAAAAGAACCTAGGACTTAGGGGTATGACTTTTGAAATTAGTAATCAATTAATTTAATACCCCTATTTGAGGTTCAAATGAAATTCAAATATTGAATCATGATCAGCTAAAACTTAACATTTTCAAAATTAATTAAGACACTCACCTAGGTCTTAAGGGCTTAGTATTGATCTAAGTTAAATCAAGATTGATGAAACGAGGATTAGAAAAGAAAACATAGCCAAAATTTAAGACCTTTAAAACACTACAATCCCAATTAGGACCAAAATTTGGCTAAATGTTCCAACAACACTAGCTTGCCCCTTTCTTCAAAATTAAATTACAAATGATAATTATCCTACTCTTAGGGATAATTTGGACATCAATGTTCATTGAGCACTAGGGAATTCATAGGATGAATTATTAAGCAACATAATAAGTTTAAATGAGCTCAAGGCTTTTCACCAGGTGATAAGAGGGAAGTTTGGACCTGCTTCTTCCTCCTAACCTATTGGATACCTCAGAGGTCTACTAAACTTAATATGCTTTGCTTAACAAAATCATCATTAATTAAACTCTTAAGGACCCACCAAGATATGACATAGGGTTAGGAAAACTACCAAAACCTTACTTTTTTGCCTCTACATGAATTGCCCTCACATGCATTTTAAGTTTCAGGTGGTAGAACGAGAAGACTCGCCAAGTACGTTTTTTATAGTTTACAGTGCTTTCTTTCTTGTACTTTTTATACTTGCAAAACATGCATGCTAAACAACAATGTCACCCTGCATGAAAACTAAAACTTTCAGGATAGCCACAAAACCAAAACTAAAACCAAAGTTAAAATCAACCAAGATAAAATTCACCACCACAACATTCAAAATATAAAACAACTCAAAATTTGATCACACACATCACACAAAACAACAACTGCAACTAAATTAAGACGTCTCTATCGAATGATCGGGAACCCTTAAAAGGAGGAAACCTACGGTTGCTAATGAGGTTTCCTACGGTCTGAATGAAATTATAGAACTCATTAAGTTGAGTTTAATAAATTAATTTGGCCTAAGTGAATCCAATAGAAAATAGTGGTGCCAGAATGAGAGAACCGTGGGTTCCTAACCGGTGTCGCTCTAATCAACTTTAACATCCCCCCATAAAAATTTAAAGAACTTCAACCATAGGGCCACCTGATTTGACATCATAACTTGACACCCTATAAAACTTAAATTTGCCACAATGAGGAGCTTGAAGCTAGTGACCAGTGACTTTATATATGCTTAAAAATGTAAGTTAAATATGGACGTAATAAATAATAATTGTAAAGTCACACTTATCAAAGCAAGTATACGTATCACTTAAGTAATATAGGGCTCTAATGGAGTCTTAGATATCGATCCTACAGGGAGTGGTTTAGAACTGTGAACTAAGATTTTAGAAAAACAATACTTTGATCACAATAACGAAGTTCAATTTGCTTATCTATCACTAATAGGCAATTGAAAGAAATATGTAATTTTAATAACTTTTAAATAGCTAATGATACTAATGAGGGGTTAAATGTGATATTCAATATATAAGAAAACATCTTTCTCCTTGTCAAGAAATTATAGTGAATAGATAAAGTGAATTAGTTCAAATTATATTGTGTCAAATAGGAGCACACCTATTCTTTACCCTTTGGTCCAGGCATAAAGAACATTGACTAATCCTATGCTTGTTTACTGAATTTGCGGCAACGTTGAGAGGATACCGACTCTCACTTCAGAGCTCCCATGTTCCCCTCACCTGAGGGCTAATATCTACACTTCAACACCCAAATGATAGGACTGAATTGAGNAAAGCTCCCACATTCCCCTCATCTGAGGGCTAACATCTACACATCAGCACCCAAACGATAGGACCGAATNTAAGAAAGCATCATTCTCCTTGTCAAGTAATTATAGTGAATGGATAAAATGAATTAGTTTAATTTATATTGTGTCAAATAGGAGCATACTGATTCTTTACCCTTTGGTCCAGGCATAAAGAACATTGACTAATCCTATGCTTGTTTATTGAATATGCGGCTAGGCTGGGAGGATACCGGCTCTCACTTCGGAGCTCCCACGTTCCCCTCACATGAGGGCTAACATGTCTGGGAGGATACCGGCTCTCACTTCGGAGCTCCCACGTTCCCCTCACCTGAGGGCTAACATCGCACTTTAGCACCCAAACGATAGGACCAAATTAGGGATTTTAGTCTGTCACTCTAAAATCTCCAATTCTAGCCTGATAATATTATTTCCCTATTTATTTGCACCCAACTTCCAAGGGCTTTGACCTCCCTAATGATAATTTATTTCCTTATTTATTTGCACCCAACTTCCAAGGGCTTTGACCTCCCTAAATACCGATAATTTTATTTCCCTATTTATTTGCACCCAACTTCCAAGGGCTTTGACCTCCCTAAATCACAGCCAAACGATAGGACCGAATTGGGGATTTTAGTCTGTCACTCTAAAATCTTCAATTCTACGCCATAGTATTATTTCTCTATTTTCGATAATATTATTTCCCTATTTATTTGCACCCAACTTCCAAGGGCTTTGACCTCCCTAAATCCTTAGTTATTTAATTTGCTGCCAACTTCCAAGGGCTTTGACCTTCCTGAATCTTGGATGTAATCTTCACTTTAGTTGTAAAAACTAACTTTCAAGGACTTTGACCTCCCTAAATCTTGGATGTAATCTTCACCTTAGTTGTAAAACTATATTTATTTGCACCCAATTTCCAAGGGCTTTGACCTCCTTGAATCTTGGATGTAATCTTCACTTTAGTTGTAAAACTCAACCATTTCCCTATTTATTTGCACCCAATTTCTAAGGGCTTTGATCTCCCTGAATCTTGGATGTAATCTTCACTTTAGTTGTAAAACTCAACATACTTCCAATGGCTTTGACCTCCCTAAATCTTGGATGTAATCTTCACTTTAGTTGTAAAACTCAACATATTTTATTTTGACCTCCATAAATCTTGGATGTAATCTTCACTTTAGTTGTAAAACTCAACATATTTTAAAACCTCCCTCAATCTTGGATGTAATCTTCACTTTAGTTGTAAAACTCAACATATTTTAACAAATAATTGGTCAAATTGAAAGCAAATTAAGATCAAAGTGAAAAGATCATCACAATTTCTTAAACATTATTGGCCAGATTGAAGGTAAATTAAGATCAAAGTGAAAAGATCATCACAACTTCTTTAACATTTATGACCAGATTGAAAATAAATTAAGATCAAAGTGAAAAGATCATCACAATTTCTTAAACATTTTTTTGACCTCCATGAATCTTAGATGTAATCTTCACTTTAGTTGTAAAACTCAACATATTTTAACAAATCAATTGGCTTTGACCTCCCTAAATCTTGGATATAATCTTCACTTTAGTTGTAAAACTCAACATATTTTAAACAAATCAATTCCAACTTGAAAGTAAATTAAGATCGAAGTGAAAAGATTAACACAATTTCTTAAACATTTTCATGACTTCATCAATTCAAATCACCATTTCAAAAATCTCAAGACAAGGAGAAAGACAAAGAAAACTACTTAGATCTCATGGGGAAAGCACAACAAAACTTGAAATTCATATATAAAATCAAAGTCATACAAACTATAACAAGTAAATAACTCATCTCTAGTTTCTCCCCAAGTACAATCCTCGAAGTTCCTCTAAATCTCTTCCTTTCTTTACAACACACAGAATTCCTTTTCGAAGTAGCAAGGAAGAAGAAATCTCTCACTTTCCCTCCACTCTTACAATCTCTTGAAGAATTCATCACAATATTGGAATCTTTCTAATCTCTAAGAACTCTCTCTAGCACTTCCTTTACTCCCTACATTCTTTCCCTCCTTCTCCAGGCTCTCCAATTTTTGGCCAAAATAGTCTTTTAAAGTTGTGGATGAGTTTTTCCAAGAGTTGACTAAGCATCCCTTCAAAATTTGGCATTATCCAAAGCTTGAGTAGGCATAATCGTCGAGGGCGCCGTCTGCGGACTTCTGAAGAATTTTGTCATGTAGCCTCGGGAAAAACTCGCTGTCGGCGGGGTCGAGTGTGCTGTCGGCGTCCTAGTTCAAATTTCCACATTTTGATCCTTTTCACTCCAAATTCGCTCCTTTTTGCATCTTTTTGCTCCAATGACCCTAATTCATCGTTCCTACAACAAAATATCAAAAATACCTTTCTTTAAAGTGCAATATCATTAAAAATAGTATAAAATAGGTATGAAAATCTCAACATATTTTTCTTTGGTCAAAATCCCCCAAACTTAACTATTACTTGTCCTCAAGTAATTTTAATACTATATAAAAGTTATGATCTACTGCAGCAAATTTTTAATTCAAAAATACTATAAGTTTGACTTAAATAAATATCATAGTGAGATTTTTAGAAAGAATTCAAGTAATTGAATTAACTCTGTAGCCAAAGATTATCTAGTCTTCAAGTTTAAAAGTTCTAGTCTTCTATTTATTTCAAGAAAGACTATATGTTACAATATTAAGTCACTTAGAATATCCAAAAGATAAGAACTTCATGAGAACTCTACTAGTAANGAGGTTGGGAGGATACCGGACTCACTTCAGAGCTCCCACATTCCCCTTGCCTGAGGGCTAACATCTACACTTCAGCAGTTAAACGATAGGACCAAATTGGGGATTTTACTCTGTCACTCTAAAATCCCCAATTCTACACCCGATAATATTATTTCCCTATTTATTTGCACCCAAGTTCCAAGAGCTTTGTCCTCCCTGAATCTTGGATGTAATCTTCACTTTAGTTGTAAAATTCAATATATTTTAACAAATCAATTGGCCAGATTGAAAGTAAATTAAGATCAAAGTGAAAAGATCATCACAACTTCCTAAACATTTTCATGGCTTCACCAATTCAAATCACCTTTTCACAGATCTCAAGACAAGGAGAAAGATAGAGAAAACTACTCAGATCTCGTGAGGAAAACACAACAAAACTCAGAATTCATATATAAAATCAAATCCATACAAACTAAAAAAATAAATGAACTTATCTCTAATTTCTCCCCAGGAAAAATCCTTGAAGTTTCTCTGAATCTCTTTCTTTCTTTACAACACACAAAAATCCTCTTCAAAGCAGCAAGGGGGAAGAAATCTCTCACTTTCCCTCCACTCTTACAATCTCTCGAAGAATTCCTCATAATTTTTACACTCTAGCAAACACTAATGGAACCTTTCTAACCTCCAAGAACTCTAGACTCGTCTAGGATCCTTCAATTTTTGGCCAAAACATTCTTTCAAAGTTGTGGATGAGCTTTTCCAAGTGTTGCTTAAGCATCCCTTTAAAATTTGGCCTTATCCAAAGCCTGATTGGGCATAACCGCCGAGCTCGCCGTCGGTGGCCTTGAGGGCGCCGTTGGCAGACCTTCTTAATGAATTAATTCTAGAGTCTTAGAAAAAACTCTCCATCGGCGGGGTCGATGGAGCGTGAGCGCCCTAGTTCAATTCTTCACATTTTGGTCCTTTTCGTTCCAAATTCGCTCCTTTTTGCATCTTTTTGCTCCAATAACCCTAATTCATCATTCCTACAATAAAACGTAAAAAATACCTTTCTTTAATGTGTAATATCATCAAAAATAGTATAAAATATGTATGAAAATCTCAACATATTTTCCTCTGGTCAAAATCCCCCATACTTAACTATTACTTGTCCTCAAGTAATTTTGGTACTACATAAAAGTTATGATCTACTTGAGTAAAGTTTTAATTCAGGAATACTATAAGTTTGATTTAAATAAATATCATAAAGAGATTTTCAGAAAAAAATTCAAGTAATTGAATTAACTTTGTAGCCACAAGATTATCTAGTCATCAAGATTAAGAGTTCTAGTCTTCTATTCATTTCAAGAATGATTATATGTTGCAATATTAAGTCACTTAGAATATTCAAAAGATAGAAACTTCATGAGAACTCTATAATAAAAGATCTATTCCATAAATATAAGTTCAGGAATGTTTTTAGATTTTCCTTTTAGGTAGGTCCTGTGAAGCCAATTTTTGATTAGGCATATCCTGAAGCTTCTCCTTACTTCCATAATTTTTTCTCTTTCTTCTCTCCTTTTCATTTGGATTGCTTTCAATCCAATATATTTTTCTTTTCTTTTCAGGGATTATTTTCAATCCTTTCTTTTTCATTTTTCAAGTGAGGATTACTATATCTGGATAGCCTTTAATGATTTTGAACTACACTTTTCTTTCCCTAAATTTGAAACTCAAAACATTTCCTTACCTTAGAAATATTTCATAGTTCTTACATCATTGAGCCCCAATCTTTTTTTCTCAAATGAATTTTCAGATTCTTAATACTTCAAAATATAGTTTCCTTTACTTTAACTAGTTAACTATAATCTTATTACTTTATACTAAATATCTTAAGTTACAAAATTAATTTTCATTACAAAAATATTTCTTTAAATTTACTATAATATTTAAATAGCTACATAACTATAGTTACCTGAATTAAATTCAATACATAAAATCATATAAATAATGTTTGAAAATAATTAAATAAAGGACATCTAATAGTTAATATTTTTCTTCCCTCCCCCAAACTTAAATTTTTAAATATGAAATAGTCATCTAATAGTTAATCTTTTTCTTCCCTCCCCCAAACTTAAATTTTTAAATATGAAATAATAAGGTGGAAAGAAAAACTCTAAATATAAATCATACCTCATTATTTTAGGCATTTTCATCATTCTGAAATTTTTGCAGTCAGTGGAAAGAAAAATTCTAAATATAAATCATACATCAGTATTTTAGGCATTTTCATCATTCTGATAATAAAAACTATAAATATAAATCATACCTCAGTATTGTAGGCATTTTTATCATTCTGAAATTTGAAAAATTATAAATATAAATCATACCTCAGTATTTTAGGCATTTTCATCATTCTGAAATTTTTGTAAACCTTCTCAAAATTTCTACTTCACCTGGTCTGTAATATTAGGAGCTTTCTACACGTATAAATTATTAGAGAAATTTCTGGGTAATGAAATTTTGAATAAGTATAAAACTAAAACATTAAACAAGCATAATATTTCTGAACACAAACACAATACTAAACAAAACAATTAAAATTAAAATGCAAAAATAAAAACCACATTACATTAAAATCCACAAAATACTACTCAAACATCTATTAAACTACACATGCACATTTAACTATAACACTAACTTTATAACAAAAATTAAAAATCATCCAAGTACAACATAATAATAAAAATGAAAGTCTAAATATACATAAACATCCATTTCTATTACAACCAAAATCATAGAAATAAAAGTACAAATAAAAGTACATCAATTACATTCAAATATCAAAATCTCAAGCTATATCTTCATCGCCTTGATTAGCAGGTGAATCGGGCTGATACTAACTATATTGGGGGCACTTAGGAAAAGTAACATCAAGCTCACCTCTGTAGTGTTGGGCCGTAGCTTCATAATAAGCTATCTCAAAATCTGAATGCCTTTGAAGGTACTCAATATTGTAATAATGTCGACATTCTAAACCTTA
This sequence comes from Phalaenopsis hybrid cultivar, assembly GCA_002079205.1. Classification (NCBI taxonomy): domain Eukaryota; kingdom Viridiplantae; phylum Streptophyta; class Magnoliopsida; order Asparagales; family Orchidaceae; genus Phalaenopsis; species Phalaenopsis hybrid cultivar. The sequence continues at coordinate 663,680 of JXCR01149147.1, forward strand.
AAACCTTTCATTTATTTACTCTATGCTCTTCCGCTGCAAGGTCAACTAGTTCATCAAGTCAGTTAGGGTAGGGGAACTAGAAGGTGGAAGGTCATAACTTGTAGAGGGAACATCTCTACTAGTAGAAGGGTAAGGGAACTAGAAGGTGGAAGGTCATAACTTGTAGAGGGGACATCTCTACTAGTAGAAGGCTCTTGACTCCTACTTCCAGTTCTCCATTTCTCATGAGATTCATAAGTTTTCAAATTGGCCTTACTAATGGGTTTCATAGGGTAACCCCATTCTTCATCTCCAATTTCCACTCCACAAAGTTTGCAAATTGCATAAATAAGGCCAGGATGTCCTAGACATCCACTTGTCTCACTCCTCGCTGTAGTTAATATATTCTTAAAAATTATTCTCCCCACATTTATAGTTCTATTATTCTGAATGCAGAAATTCAGAATAGCTCTATCTCTAGGTACCTCACTATGGTGATAAGTCGGTAACAGAGTAGAGGAAATAAAATAGTGTCACGCCTTTGAGGTGACATTCAACATGGAAGCAAAAAAATTTACCCGTTCTCGCTACTTTATCTTCCATGTTCCTTTCCCATCAGTGAGAAAGTTGATCACATCATTTAGAGGGCCTTCCATCATACTAAAGGATTCATATTGGCAGCTATAAGAGTCTGGGACTTCGTAAAAGGTGTTGATGCGGGCGGCAGTAAACTCGACAGAGAATCCCCGCACTTGAACGATTCCATCTTCAGAATATAATACATTGGCATAGAACTCCTTCACAACATTTGCATCAGCTTTATTAGTAGTGTAACAAAAATTTTCCCACCTCTACTCGGTAATAACTCGTTCAATTTATCTTCCCGGACTTTCAAAAACTCAATCTTGTATCCACTTCTTTCTTTTAAATATTGAAGTAAATCTTATTTGACCCAGCGCATTGACGAAGCTAGACTCGTCAAACTCAACCCGTCTCTTTTGTCATGGAGCCATTTCAATCTAATAAAATTATAGGAAAATTCCAAGAAATTACTTCAAATATGCAAATCATGGCTTTCAATAGTAATTCTAAGAGTTCAACACTAAGATCCATGAATTTCTTCCCAAATTTTTTTCACTTTCTCAAAATTTTTGGATTTCCTCAATGTGGAAGAAATTCATAGTGAAAAACAAATATTTTTAGTTTGGAGTGAAGCTCTTACCTAGAGATGATCAAATCCGATGTCAAAAAGCCTCAAAATCGCCTCCTAATCCAAGATCTTTCAAGATTTTGGTTGAAAATGGTGCTTTTAGGAGGAAGGGGATGATGAATAGTGGCAGTTGATTGGTCAAAATTGCGGATAAAAGTGTTTTTTTGCGAGCTCGTTGTCGGTGGGGTCGATGGCGCCGTCAACATGCTTTATTGGAGTTTTTAACTTGAGTCTTAGGAAAAATCCGCCGTCGGTGGCTTCGAGCGCGCTGACGACGGGCTCTATTGATTTTGATTCAAATCATAGATTTTCACGATTTCGATCAATTTCAAGCCTAACGACATCTTTTTAATCATTATAAACATAATTTTAAGTGACTAAATGATGTACTTAGCACAAATAAACTTCCAAAACACAAAACATTGCATTTATATATAAATTCCAAGGGGTACAATATATGCTACATAACACACCTAAGTTTGGTATTTTCTCAACCTTAACACATTAATTGAGTGTCGCAATCCAAGCCACAACACTCAAAACACTGAAAACAAAACATCCCATGCTTAGTCTCAACTATACAGAGATCTAAAAGCATAATTCTAAAGTAAGGAAAATGCAAAGTTCAAATCAAAATATATAGATAGACAGATAGGTAGTAATATAAATCTACTGTTCTTTAGATTCAGTATTAGATCCTCCTCTGTGATCACCCATTGATTGTACATGAACGAAGAGGTTGTAGAAGGGTCGGAATGGAAATTCTCCAGTGGAATCCTCCTCTATTAACTTCATCCTCCTCATCAGTCGTATCAAGCTATCTTCTAAATGTTCAGAGTGATCAAAATGTTCTTTCATCCTCCATTCCAGATGATCGAAGAAATCAGAGATATTATTAATCGCATTCATAACATTTTGTACCTCCTTTTCCAATTTTTTGATTCTATGCAGGATCACCAGAGACTTGTCCGGAATTAAGGGTTGAACTGGCAGTGAATTTTGAGATGATTGATCTACTATAATGGTCATGTCATTTTCATCTTCAAAAGCTGGGAATCTCTCCAATTGGGTCCAAAGGCTTTCAGTAGAAGTACCTTTTCCCAAATTTCGTAGGACACTTAGAACTGACTGCAAAGTGAGGAAAATTGGTGGGGGGTGTCCAAGCCCATAAGTGGATCCATTGATGATCAAAACCCAAAACTGACTTCACAATTATAGATCCAATGTCGATCGACAGTCCCCTTTAGATGCAGTAATTCAAAATGACACTTTCTTTAGAAACAACTTCACAATTATTGATCCAATGTCGATCGATAGTCCTCTTTGGATGCAGTAATTCAAAATAGCACTTTCTTTAGAAACTTTACCGATCTTCATTGTCAGTAACATTTTTGCAGAAATGAAAAAGTGTCAATGTTTTGAAACAGGATTTAGGAGTGTCACAGAAAAACTAACATACCCATTCTCTCTTGTTTCCCAGTCGTCAGTTTCGTCCGTTAAATATTGGTAAATTTCATTCAGCTAGTTTCTCATTTGGACGAAATTGGAATAGTGGCAGACACAAACGTTTTCGAACATGTTTAATTCATTGATTCGTGCAGGAGTGAAAGTGATCCATCTTCCTTGCACATAAACAACTCTCTGGTTGATTCCATGTAAATTTACATAAAATTCTTTTACCACAGGAACCACCACGGTGGTGGTAGTGTAGTACAACACCTCCCATCTTCACCGCACTATCATTTCTTCAATTGTCGTAGTGGGATTATTCAATCCGTGATTTATGAATCCTTTTTCTTTGATCAATCTTTTCTTTGTTAGTAACTTGTTGAAGATTCACTGCGCTTCCGCACTAATAAACTTTTGCCGATTAAAAACTCGCATTCTAGGATTATCAAGGGAATTGAACGCCATATGAATGAAATTGGAGTTTCACTTCATTTTTGGGGGGAAAATATGAACTAGGAATTGAATTTCAAAGTTTAAAACGGTAACTCCCACCCAAAAACCGCCAAAAATTGCCATTTGAACCAAAGTAACTCCCAATAAGTGCTTGGTTTAACGTCATCAGTCCGACCTATTCAGGTGTCATTCAGGTTGACTGATCATTAAAACCTCTTTAAAATTTGGTCTTTTACCCTCAAAATACGGTTTTAATCTGTGTCCATTTATTTTAAATCTCTTTCCAGTCTTTTGATCTTCAATCTCAACAGCTCCGTGAGTATAAACTTGAGTAACAGTAAAGGGTCCTAACCAACGAGACTTCAATTTCCCAAGAAATAACTTCTGCCTAGTGTTGTAAAGTAAAACTTCTTGTCCTGGTTCAAAATTCTTTTGGTTAATCTTCTAATCATGCCATAACATTAGTTTCTCCTTATAAATTCTATCTTTATCATAAGACTCATTTCTTAATTCTTCCAATTCATTTAATTGTAACAATCTCTTCTTACCAATATCTTTCAAATTATAATTGAATTCTTTAATCGCCTAATATGCTTTATGCTCCAATTCTACTATTTCAAATTATAATTGAATTCTTTAATTGCCTAATATGCTTTATGCTCCAATTCTACTGGTAAGGATTTCTTAATTCTTCCAATTCATTTAATTGTAACAATCTCTTCTTACCAGCATCTTTCAAATAATAATTTAATTCTTTAATCGCCCAATATGCTTTATGCTCCAATTCTAATTGTAAGTGGCAAGTCTTTCCAAAAATCAGTTTGTAAGGAGTCGTTCCAATAGGAGTTTTATAAGCAGTCCTATATGCCCATAATGCGGTATCTACTCTAGTGGACTAATCTACTCTACTAGGGTTTACAGTCTTTTCAAGTATTTGTTTAATCTCTCTATTAGAAACTTCAGCTAACCCACTGGTTTGAGGATGATAGGCAGTAGAGATTCTATGAGTAATATTAAATTATTCTGCCAATCTCTAAATTTATTTATTTCTAAAATGGGATTCTCCGTCAATGATAATCATTCTAGGCATTCCGTATCTAGTAACAATATTTTTCATTAATAATCTTGAAACACTTTTAGCGTCACAACGAGGTAAGGCTTGTGCTTCAATCCACTTAAAAATGTAGTCCACTGCAATTAATATATATAAGTTCCCAAATGAAGGAATAAATGATCCCATAAAATCTAATCCCCAAACATCAAAGATCTTAACTTCTAACATGAAATTCAGAGGCATTTCATTTCTTCCAGATATATTGCCTACTCGTTGACATCGATCACAAGTTTTTATGTATCTATAAACATCTCTAAAGATAGTAGGCCATTAAAATCGAGCTTGTAAAATTTTATAAGCAATTTTATCAATCCCAAAATGTCCTCCAAATTCAGAATCATGACATTTCTGAATGGTCAGCTCAGTTTTTTCATAAGGTACACATCTTCTCATAATCAGATCCTTACATTGTTTATATAAATAAGGCTCATTCCAAAAATATGCTTTCACATCATGAATGAATTTCCTTTGTTGTTGCAGTGTCAGCATAGGTGGCAAAATATCATTTACAGTATAGTTGACAATATCAGCATACCATGGTATTTTCCACTTATTAATATTATAAAGTTGTTCATCAGGGAAACTGTCTGTAATTTCATTGTCAGCGTCAGAAATTCATGGTTTTATAATCTCGACAAATGATCAGCAATTTGATTATCAGTTCCCTTTCTATCAATAACCACAAAATTAAATTCTTACATCAAAAGAATCCATCTAATCAACCTTGGTTTGGAATCCTTCTTTTGCATCAGATATTTAATAGCAGAGTGATCAGTATGCACAACACATTTAGCTCTAATTAAATAAGATTTGAATTTATCTAAATCATATACAATGGCTAGTAACTCCTTTTCAGTGACAGTATAATTAATTTGTGCATCATTAAAAGCTTTACTCGCGTAATATATAACTTTAAAAATCTTTTCATACCTTTGTCCAAGAACAGCTCCAATAGTGTAATCACTACATCACAAATCAATTCAAATGGTTTCTCCCAATTAGGTGAAACTATAATAGAGATTGTGATTAATTTTACTGTTAATAACTCAAATGCATTTAAACAACTTTTAGTAAATTCAAATTTCTTGTCCTTTTCTAAAAGTTGGCATAAAGGTTTAGTAATTTTTGAAAAATCTTCAATAAAACACCTGTAAAATCTAATATGTCTAAGAAAACTCCTAACTTCTCTTATGTTAGTAGGAGGAGTTAGTTTAGATATAACTTGAATTTTTACAGGGAATGCTTCCATACCATCTTCCAAAGATTTGTGCCCTAATACAATTCCTCCTGCAACCATAAATTGACATTTCTCCCAATTCAAAACCGGATTAGTTCTTTCGCATAACTCCAAAAATTTTTCAAGATAATTTAAGCATGTCTCAAATGATGTTCCAAATATAGAGAAATCATCCATAAATACTTCCAATCCATCATTAATTAATTTACTAAATATGGACATCATACATCTCTGGAATGTTATAGGTGCATTACATATTAGGTATTCTTCGAAAAGCAAAAGTTCCAAAAGGGCTAGTAAATGTTGTCTTTTCTTGATCCTCATGAGCAATAGGAATTTGATGGTAACCGGTACATCCATCTAAAAAATAAAAATATTTGTGCCCAACAAGTCTATCTACTATTTGGTCTAAAAAGTAAAGTGAAGTGATCTTTCATGGTGGCAGTGTTTAATTTTCTATAATCAATGCAAATACGCCACCCAGTAACTTTTCTGATAGGTATTAATTCATTATTTTCTTTTATTTCAACAGTCACTCCTCATTTCTTAGGAACACAATGAATTGGACTTACCCACGGACTATCTGAAATAGGATATATAATTCCAGTGTCTAACCATTTCAAAATTTCCTTCTTAACTACTTATTTCATCATTGGATTTAATCTCCTTTGTGGATTAACTCTTGGTTTATATTATTCATCTAATATAATTTTATGCATACGGATTGAAGGACTGATTCCCTTAATATCAGCTAAGGTCCAACCAAAAGCTTTCTTAATCTTTTTAATGTATCTAACAGTCTTTGCTCTTGCAAATCATTTAATTTTGAAGATATAATAAAATGTAATGTAGCTGAGTCTCCCAAAAAAATATACTTCAAGTGGCTAGGCAATACTTTAAACTTAAGTTTAGGTGGTTTTATAATTGAAAGAAACAGATTCTTATCAGCATTTTTTGTAATATCCAGCATCTCAAATCTTTTCTGAACATAATCTAATTCTTTATTTTCTAATTTGCCCAAAATAACTTCATCACTCTCTTCAAGTTGTTCTTTCTCTTCAAAATGTTCTTTAAAATGTTCTTTCAATAGATGTTCCCTAATTTCCATGCAAAAACATTCATTATCTCTTTCAATAGCAGGGTATTTCATAGATTTTGCAATGTTAAAAGTAACTTCTTGATCGTTAACTCTCATAGTTAATTCTCCTTTTTTAACATCTATCATAGCTTTTCTAGTAGCTAAAAATGGTCTCCCTAAAATGATAGGTATTTCTTTATTTTCCTCCATATCTAAAATAATGAATCCAAAGGAAAGATAAATTTATCAACTTTTACTAAAAAATTTTCTATAACTCTCTTAGGATATGTGACTGAATGATCTGCTAATTGTCTAGTTATAGAAGTAGGTGAGACTTCTCCTAATCCTAATCTGTTAAAAATTGATAGAGGCATAAGATTAATGCTGGCTCCTAAATCACATAAAGCTCTTCCATAAAATTTTTCCATAGCACATGGTATAGTGAAACTGCCAGGATCTTTTAATTTTTCAAGATGCTTTTTTTGAATAATTGCACTACACTCTTTGCTAAGTGCAACAGTTTTGTTATTCGTGAAATTCCTTTTCTTGTTCAGAATATCTTTCATAAATTTCACATAATTTGGTATTTGCTCTAAATCTTCTACGAAGGGAATATTTACTGTTAACTTCTTAAGAATTTCTAAAAAATTAGAAAAATGTTTATTTTTTTGTGTTGCTTCAATCTTAAAGGAAACGGTGGTGGAGGTTTCTCCACGGTAATTTTCAATGGTGTAAATGGATACTCTAAATCTGGGTACTCATGATCCTTTTCTTTTTCAAGATTAACTTTCTCTTTTTCAATTTTCGTTTCTTTTTGTACTCTTGTCTCCAATTCTTTTCCACTTTGTAATTGTATCGCCTTGATTTGTTCTTTCCCTTGATCTTTAGGATTTGGTTCCAAAGTACTAGGAAAAGTTCCTAGTGTTCGGTTACTAAGCGCAGTAGCGATATGCCCTAATTGATTTTCAATATTCTTAATAGCAGGTGCAGTAGCGATATGCCCTAATTGATTTTCAATATTCTTAATAGCAGTTCCTTGATTTTGTAACTAAGTAAAGTAGCAATATGCCCTAATTGGTTCTCAATATTCTTAATAGCAGTTCCTTGATTTTGTAATTTCATGAATTTGTAATTGATTTCCTTGATTCTGTAATTGTTGACCCATGTTTAATATCAGCTCTATAATTTGTAATTGATTTCCTTGATTCTGCAATTGTTGACCCATGTTTAATATCAGCTCTTCCCCTTAATTGGTTCTCAATATTCTTAATAGCAGTTCCTTGATGTTGTAATTGATTTCCTTGAATCTATAATTGATTTCCTTGATTCTATAATTGTTGACCCATGTTTAATATCAGCTCTTCCATAGATACGTTTTTCAATATTCTTAATAGCAGTTCCTTGATGTTGTAATTGATTTCCTTGAATCTGTAATTGCTTGATTCTATAACTGTTGACCCATGTTTAATATCAGTTCTTCCATAGACAACTTCTTCTCCTTAATTTGAGTGTTCTTAATAGCAGTTCCTTGATTTTGTAATTGATTTCCTTGAATTTGTAATTGATTTCCTTGATGAAATTGTGCCAATCCCTTTTGTTTTTTTCTAGTGTTTTCTTCAAAATCTGTACCAGTGTTTTGTTGAAGGCTTCAACCAGAACATTTACTATGAGCTAGTAAATCGAAAAGTATCTCCAATCTATCCCGTGTCTTCTAACAAAATTATTTATTTTGGTGCTTTTGAAATTTTTCCCATTATCAGAGATTATTATGCGCGGTACACCAAAACGGTAGACGATTTGGCTTTTAAAGAATTGGAGGACATGTTGTGTTGTAACGTCTCACAATGGCACTGCCTCTACTTATTTGGAGAAGTAATATGTAGCAACAAGTATAAACCTGTGTTCCTATAAAATGGAGGGTATATCAGACCTATTATGTCCGTGCCCTAACACTCAAATGGCCACGAGGCAACAGTTGGGTGTAGCAAATTTGGAGGCTGCTGTAAGACCACCCCATGCACTTGGCATTGGTGACATTTTTTGGCCGTATCCATGTAATCAGACATCATTGTTCGCCAATAATATGCGAGTCACTTAATCTTCATTTTCATTTTTGATCCTAACTGATGAGCATCACACAGTCTGACAAGTACTTCTTTGAGAATATTTTGTGCTTCAGCTTTGTTCGAACACCTTAGCCACATCTAGTCGAATGATCTTCTGTAGAGAATGTTTCCCACTAGGGCATAAGACATGGCCCTTCTTGTTATATGATGTGCTTCAGACTTGTCTTCTGGCAGTTTTCCAGTATGCAAATATTCTATTAATGGCTTACGCTAAACTTCATTGATATCTGCAACTGCAATCATTTTTTCCTCTTTTCTGAACTTGTGTAGATTTTCAAGGTCAATTTGAGACAAAAGTTGTCTTCCTTGTTCTGTGATTTCAATGGAATCCTATGGGGGACAAGTCATTACCTTAGCGAGTTTTGCTAAAGCGTGCATATACATTATCTCCCCTCAGAATCTTGTAGAAAGTCACATCGGGAATCTACTACAGCAGCTTCATTATGTATCAGTGATATTCTGCTTGTCTTGGTTTCAAAATTTTGTATTGTCCGACGACTTGCTGGATGAGAAGTTGAGTTGCCATAAGTGGCAATGTTTGTTATTTTGATTGAGATTGCCAACTATAATCCGGTGATTAAAGCTTTGTATTCTGCTTCATTGTTGGTGCACGGCTCTGTCAGGTGGCATGAGAACCTCAACATACCCTATCTGGCATGATAAAGATCAAACCAATCCTTGCTTTTCCTGGTATGATTGTGCCTAATCCTTTGTGTTTTCTGGCTGATGAAGCGCCATTGAAGTACATTTCTCAGCGTTGCCTACTGGAAAATTCCATTTGTAGTTATTGTTCGTCCGGTAACTCCTCGTTGAGAAAGGACATAGCTGATAGTGGGTGTGCAACGAGAAATTCTTCTAGTATTTGTCATTTGATAGAATGGAGGGGAACAAAAGTTATATCAAATTGCATTAATATCATTTACCATCTTGGTAGACGTCGGGAGAGTCTTGGTCGGGTCATCAGATATTGCAACGGATTAAATTTCAAAATTAGGGTAATTTTATGAGAAAGCTTGTAATGTCTAAGCTTTCGGGCGGCAAAAATTAATGTCAGACAATGCTTCTCAATAGTGGATACCTTATCTCCATCGGTATTAGACGAAAACTCAAGTAGTAAAGTGCATTTACTTTACCCTCATCATTAACTTGGGCTAAGAGGGCTCCAAGAGAGTCATCTAAGGCTGCGGTATAAAGTATCAACGGTTTCCCTGGAATAGTGGCTGCCAAAACTAGAGGTGTCATTAAATATTGTTTAACGTCTTCAAGGCCCGCTGGCATTTGTCTTCCCAAACGAATTTGGCTTCTTTCTTAATTAATGCCGAGAAAGGTTGACACCTACCTGAGAGATTAGAAATAAAGCATCTTAAATATGCCAACTTTCCTTAGAAGGAATGTAGCTGTTTCAAAGTTCTAGGAGGAGGTATTTCTAAGATAGCTTAAATCTTATCCAAGTAAATCTCGATTCCCCGATGACGGGAAACAAATCCTAGAAATTTTTCGGAGGTAATCCCAAAGGCGCACTTTAAGGGATTCATTTTGAGATTGTATTATTGTAATCATTTGAAGGCAATCATCAAATCATACAAATGGTCTATTTTTCATTTGCTTTTGATGACCAAATCATCCACATAGCATTCTACTTTGTTGTGAATGAGGCTGTCAAAAATCATTGTCATTGCGTGTTGATATGTTGCTCCGACATTCTTTAAGCCGAACAGCATCACTGTGCAGCGAAAAAATCCAATCGGTGTTCTGAAGGCTGTAAGTGTTGCATCCTTGGGAGCCATCTTTATTTGGTTATATCTTGATGATCCATCCATGAAGGAGAAAATTTTATGTGTTGAAGCGAAATCCACCATCATGCATCTTTTGGACATGCCTTATTCAAATCTCTGAAGTAGACACAAACACGAATTTGTCCATTTTTCTTCTTAACAGGGATAATGTTAGCCAACCATGTGGGGTATTTCTCTTCTTTCACAAAATTGGCATCTATTAATTTCTTCACCTCGGCGATGACTTGTTGTTCTTTTTTGAGGCACATTCTCTTGGGAGCTTGTTTCACTGGGGTTATATTCTTGTCCACCACAAGTTTATTAACTGTAACCTCTGCTGATAGTCCTGGCATTTCATCATAGGTCCATGCAAAGCAATCTCTGAATTCTGTCAATAGCTTGATCAATTTTGAAGTTTCTTCATCATTAAGTAGGGAACTTATACATGTAGGTCGGGGTTGTTCTTCAGTCCCGAAGTTAATCCCTTTCAATTCATCAATGGTATATTTAATTTCTTCCTCAAATTCTTGTGGAGTATCGTCTATTAGTTGATCGGCAGAGTCAACCTCAAAATTGAGGCAATCCTCTCCTGACTCACTAGTAACAACCATGAAAAATTCAAAATCATTGACTGGTTTGACTATACCAAATCTGAGTCCCTTTTTTCGGTTGGGAGTTCGACTTTTAAAATTCCATAATTTTTCAAAAGGTTAAAATTTATCTTTTGACATTTTGTTTTGGTAAATTTCCTTGTTGAATTAACTTTTGAACGTAAGGCTAAATGTAACCAGAAGGCAATTCCATTAATTCATTAGGATTACCATCCAAATTTACATATTTTTCAAGCTCAGTAGAGGCAAAAGCACGATAAAATTTGATCGGCTTTGAACCCACACTACGGACTTCCTTGATCTCTAAACTCTCAACCTTTTGTGGGAGAATCGGAGTAAGGGACATAGCATTCACATAGTGGTTTATTCGATCATACATTGTTTCATATTTGTTCTTCTCTATATCTCCTAAGGATATCTCATATTGAGGTTTCTTATGTTTCACCATCATTATTTCATCTTCAGAACTGTCTTCATTGCTAATGTTGATAGTTGGCCTAGTTCGTTCAACGTTTAAGTTGATTCTTCCTCATTCACGTCCCCATCCTCGATCTTGGGTGCGCAAACTAAAAGAACCTCCACCAACACGTTGTAAGGGAGTGGTGGAATATTGTTGAAGCGGAGTTGATTGGCTTCCTCTTTGTGATTTTTCTGAATCTTCATCTTTAGTTGTGATTATTTCGCGAGAGAAGACAGTTTCTTTGGAGGCGCGTAGTAGGCAGCATCTCCATGGATACCAACTTCATGCACTGAAAATGGTTGAAAGTCTCCATTGATGAAATTTTCTTGACCCTTTTCGCAGTTCTTGATGCATTGATGTAAGGATGATGGAACGATGTTGTGCTCATGAATCCATGGTCGTCCCAGTAGAGCATTAAAAGAGGTATGGGTATTGATGACATGAAATTTAGCGATTGTCACAAGTTCTCCAACCTTTATAAGTAATGTAATTGATCGAAGGCCTCTTTTCTCCCTATTGGTTGAATCCTCTTAACATCGATTTATCGGTCGTAAGCTCTTGAGCTTCAGCATTCAAATAGGCCAATGTTTGTAGGCTCATCAAGTTAAGAGATGCTCCAGGATCTACCAAATCTCTGGACAACATAAATCTGCCGATGTTGACGGAGATGTAAAGTGGATGGTTGTGGTCGGCGGTACCGAGCAACAAATCTTCATCTGTGAAGGTTATCCCAGGCTATCCTTTCAATGAACAAACTTCATTTGAGGATGTGCTGACAAACTGAGCTAAGCAAATTGGGTCCAGCAAAGCTGGAACCAGAGCATCCCTCATCTCCTTTGATAGGATTAGAGTGTCATAGATGCTTAATCGGGCCGACAGCTTCCTAAGATGAGCGAGCACATTATAATCTATTTTGTATGATCCTCTGATTTTATCTTGATTATTTGGTTCTTCCACTGGTGGAGGTGGAGGTATTTCTTCTCGGGTCATTATCTGCTTTCCTTTATCTGCTGAAGTTGTTCTTGGTGGTAACAGTTTTCCACTCCTTAAGTTAACTTTGGTGATTTCTTCTTCTTAAGCTACCATTGTGGATCTTTCGGTGTTTCCTCTTCTTTGTCGAAAAGATCTAGGTTGATGATAAACGGTGTACCGTGGTGCTCGAGAATTGGCTCCTCGCACCCAGTGCTGTCGTAAGCGGTGTCATTGATGTCTTCTTTGGACTTAACAACGAGTTCATCAAACTCAAGTATGATTTTAGGATCATATTTGGGATCAAGATCGAATTTAGATTGGTCGCAATCAGTTAAGTTATCACTAGAAATAGTTAAAACGTAGCCGAAATCACAATCATTATATTCATAGGACCCCGGAGGGAAAAAAAGATAATCGTACAAAGTCAGGGGTTCGAGTATTTTCTTCCCCGAATCCGAGACAACTAATCTAGTAGAGGCAGCACCTATCCAAGCCCCCGTGCTATCAATCTTTGTATTGATTCTTTTCTTATTATTCTTCTTCCTTGATGATGACGGATCTCTTGGTGAAATCTTCATCTCAGGCTTGGTAGGCTTTGGACTCTGAACGGAGGCTTGTCTTGATGTAGACTGGATTTTGTTCAGTATTTTCTTGGATGATCTGCTCCAGACCTCATTCCATCCTTCTTCTTTGGTATACATAGCATATTTTTTTGATAAATCTTGTATTTGATTAAGGTCTCTTTTAAGTCCATCCCAAGTTGTACTCCATCCATCTGTTCCAGTATACGGATCGATCGGGGAGATTGGCTTAGTCAAAATCTTATTTATGGAACCTTTCTCAGGTTCTCTTAAAAATTCTTTTGGGATTTTTATGTTCTCTTCTTTAAGGTTCTTCTTGAGCCAATCCTTAAAGACAAAACGTCCCTCCATAGTGTGTCCGAGCAACCAGTGGTATTGCTACAAAGTTGAATATTTAAGATTTTTGCTCCATGCCATGCTCTTGTTCTGCGAGCTTACCAGGCTGTATCGGTGCAGTGACCTTAGGTATCCATACTTATTTCTTTATCGATAATGATGTCTCGGGACGGAGTGTCTTAGTGGAAACATCGATATGTCGAGGGAAAGTATGCTCCCCATGGTGTAGACCGACTACAGTGTCAGGTACTCATCTTGTCTTTGCCTTTGGGATTGTAGGAATATTCTATGTTAGATGACGGGTAAGATTTTCAGGCCCAGTCTCGACTTAACTAGTCGACGGCCTACGATCTTGGTGGTGGTATAATCAGTAGTAATCACTGGGTATCAACTCTGTTCCTTAAACGGAACCAAATGGGAATGCAAACGGGAATGCAAGTAGGCGGTACTCTAGTTGTCTTATGAGATTGTCTGGTAGACTTGACGTCCTTCAAAATGTCCTTCTTCATGCGAGGGGGAATTGCATGTCCCACTCTTTTAAGTAGCTCGATAACCAAACATCCTTCTTTGGCAGCTAGCCTTTTGAAAACTGCACTAACTCGAGTGATAGGAGTGAACTTCTTTCTCTCCTTACCATGTCCATGAAGTGGTAGTAATGCAGCAGCGATTTTTCGGATAGTCTCGTATTCATTGATATCCATCAGAGAATAGAATCTACTCCCTCGTAGGAGTGAATAAATTTTCGGTAATCCCTCTTCATCTTGATGAGGCTCCTCTTCAATGGGTGTCTTCTCAGGAGCCCGGGCTTTGATGGCTCTCCAAACCTTTCTATTATGGTTCCCTCTTTGGTTTCGGGTCAATGGTGCAGTCTTCAAGCTTGACCCGATTTCAAACACGGGTGTTGGGACAGTTAATCCCTCAGTCAGATCCTCAATAATCATTACTTCTTTCCCTTTAGCAGCAGCGGGGACAACAGGTTTGGCGGGTGCCGTGACAGTAGTAGTTCTGGCCTTCTTGCAGATAGGGAAGTCTTGAAGGCAGTTTAGATTGAATTTTGCAGATGGTTTCTATATTTCTGGAGCGGGGATCTTCATTACCATGAACAGGGCTTTTCCGAGGATGACCTTGAGATCTTCAAATCTAGCTCCAAATTTGATAGTAGGAGCAAGGTTATGGGCTTCGTGGCTCGTTGACAGGTTGCACAAAAAGGTCAACATTGGGTAGGCCATCGCAGTAGGGTTGGCAAAACAAAAAGTTTTGGGGTTAGCTATATGACAAAAACCTCGTAATTTTTAGTGCAAGCACTGAAAGTAGAGGTCAATCTATAGACCGGGTGGGTCTTAATTTAAAATTTTGTTTATGTAAAATCAAGAGGTTGGAAATTTAATTAATATAAGAAAATTTTAAAGTGCACACAGCACAACACGATTTGGTTTAATTAGCAGAATGGTAAATCAAATTTGGAAGGGAGGTGTGAAGTATTTTAAGACCTAGTGCGGGAGCGATTTAGCAACACACAATGCCCAGGTGGAACGAGTCCACCAACACACCTATTGGGTGTCCGACCCCACATGAAAATTTAAAGAGTCCTTAATGACCTCTTGAACCCCTCTATTCAAGGATGGTTGAACAAATAGTACTGAAGTCCAAGGAGTTAGCCGTACTTTCCCAAGACAGAAATGGGTAAAGTATGCCAACGGAAGAAGAGTAATTTGATCCAAGAGGGACATGGAAATATTACCGATATGTGAAAATAATATTTCTTGATTTGTTTGGAGAGAAAAGCTTGTCTCCGGCGGAGTTGCCAGAAGATGTCCGCACTATTTTGGTTAGAGGAGTTGTCCGTAAGAAGTTGTCAGTCACTAGAATCAAAATCTCCATCGCCCGCTTCAGAAGGACGTTTAAAATTTCATATATATTTAGTTTTATAAAAATATGAAATCAAACTGACCCCATATTTTTCATATTTTAAATGAAAGAGCACTGTACCTCAAATCCTGTATTCATCCCGAAGGATAAACACAAGACTTGATGATGAGGCAAGATAAAATAAACTAAAAAAAGTATGAAATCCGTCTGGTATGCGAAATCTTTGTATTTGCTGGCAAGTTTGCCTATTTAACATAAAGGATTAAATATGGTTTATATTAAGTTGGGTTCGGACATGCTTCATATAAGGGCAAGCCCCTATAGTTTATTACGTCATAAATGACCAAAGCCACCCAAGAAGACTCGATAAAAAATCAGGAAATATTATCTTCAAGGAGTTTCAAAGGGTTGGAATTTTCAATGAGAACGGACGTAGAAGTGTGAAAGGGGATTGATTTAAATTTGGAATATTTTAATGTAGAATCCAAAGGACGAAGAACTAGGGGATCTCATGGATCCAGAGGAGAACCTCCGTGACTTCCCAAGCTATCCTAATGTTTGGCTTAAATTTAGAGGAGAAAAATTTAAAGGTTTCATCCTATCAATTTTATTAGTTAGGGCTTACATTCGTGTGAAACAATCACACAAATACCATGGAAGATGTGAGGATTTAGGTCGTGATAAACGACAACCTCGGAATCCTATGACGAGTTAGGGCTTATATTGTATAGCAGAGCTATGCAAAGGCCAAATGATGAGGTGAGGATTTATGTTACATAAGCAAGCAACCTCGAAATACTATGGCTTTGGTTTTTTAAGTCTAAGGAAGGAAGATTGGTTTAGTTGGGGAAGCCAGGTTTTGCTGTTGAAGATGGTCGTGCTGCCCACCATACTAGCTCCAAACACCTCGCCGTGACGAGTTTAAGTTTTTTAGTGTGTCAAGTTATGATTTCAAATCAGGTGGCCTTATGGTTTGAAGTCCTTTAAATTTTATAAGGGCATGTTAAAGTTGATTAGAGCGACACCGGTTAGGATTTTACGGTTCCCTCGTTCAGGCACCACTATTTTCTATCTGATTCACCTAGTTCAAATGAATTTACTAAACTCAAGTTAATGAGTTCCATAATTTCATTTAGACCGTGGGAAGCCTCGTTAGCAACTGTAGGCTACCTCCTCCTAGGGATACCCGATCATCCGATAGAGGCATCTTAATTTAGTTGCAATTGTAGTTTTGTGTGATGTTTGCAATTAAATTTTGAGGCATTTTATATTTTGAATGTTGGGGTGGTGAATTTTATCTTGGTTGATTTTAGTTTTGGTTTTGGTTCTAGTTTTAGTTTTGGTTTTGGTTTTCATCTAGGGTGATATTGTTTTTTAGCATGCAAATTTGCAAGTATAAAAGTACAGTATGAAAGTACAAAAAAGACAATGATGAAAACTGTAAAAGCGTATCCGGCGAGTCTTCTCGTTCCACCACCTAAAACTTAAAATGCATGTCAGGGCAATTTATATAGAGGCAAAAAGTAAGGTTTTGGTAGGTTTCCTAACCCTATATCATATCTTGGTGGGTTCTTAGGATTTTAGTTAAGAATGATTTTGTTAAGCAAAACAGATTAAGTTTAGTAGATCTCTGAGGTATTCAACAGATCTAGAGAAAGAAGCAGGTCCGTGCTACTCTCTCGCTGCCTCATGGAAAATCTTGAATTCTTTTAAACTTATAATGTTGTCATCCTGTAAATACCCTTATTGCTCAGTAAGCATTGATGTCTCAATTATCCGTAAGAATAGGGTAATTATCACTTGTGATTCAATTTATGAATTATGTGGGTGAAGACCCTTAAAAGGGAAAGTTTAAGAGACTTAGCCAAATTTTGACTTGGGCTTATAGTGTTTTGAAGGATGTATAAATGATGTTTACTTTTCTAATCCTTATTTAAATGAAACATGATTTAGCCTAAGTCACTACCAAGCCCTTAAGATTTTCTGTGAGTGTCTTAGTCATTGTCAATGAAATTTGACTTATAAATGATGGTGATTATTCATATATATATATATATATTTTTTCTTTCATGTTCATCAAATAGGGGCATTATATTAGTGAGTTATTGACACCCAAAATCATGCCCCTAAGTCAAGGATCATTTAATTTATTAGACTCCCAAACTTATGTAATTTTAGGGAAACTGCAAATTTATTCTTTTTTAATTAGGACAAGTGGGGTTGGCTTTTACTAATTAACTTATTGTGTTTCAAACATCCAAATATGTTAATTAGAATAAAAAATTACCCATTTTCCTTTCTAGAATTAGGCCTAAATTTTAATTTAGGCTAAATTTCCAAAATTACACATTCGCCCCTAAGGTTCTATCACTTCATAATTCATCAAATTTAATTCAAATGACTTTGGAATTTTTATCTTAACTTACTCATGAGTCAATCGAGACATCAGAGGAGAAAGTGTGATTTTTCAAAATTTAATTTATTTATATAATTTATTTTATTGCAAAAATAAGATTTTTTAAAGAAAACTCCTATTTTGATCAAGGTATATCCTAATCCCTTGAAATTTTTAGTGGTGGTAGCTTTGGACCAGAGAAGCCTTTGGACCAAAGTTCATGATTTTTTGAATTTGATTTGAATTATTAGAATTATTTGAAGTTCTGAGGTGTTTATTAAATATAAAATATTTTAAATAGGGAAAATTAAGTTTTACATTTTTTAAAAAACTCCTTGAGGTTAGAGAACCAAGGGAAGCAAATTTTATCTTTTTTCTAATTTTTCTTCGATTTATTGGAATTATTTTAGTGGAAATCCATTTTTTAGCCTTTGAAAATTATTTTAAACTTCAAAATACCATATCTTTATTTTGAGAATCAGGAAAAATATCCCAATTGTTTCTAAGTGCTTAGAACGTTTCCTTCAATTTTATTATTTTTGTGATTTTTATGAATTTTTAATTATTTTAAGTATTTAAAAATAGGCTAAAAATAAAGTTTTTAGTTTAAACATCATTTTATTTTTATAAAATTTTCCTGATCATAAAGAACTTCAAAAACAAGTTTTCATAATATTTTGAGTTATATTTTGATCATTAAAAATTATTTTAATGCCAAAAAAGATATTTAGCTTGAAAAATCAACTTAGACCATCAAATGTACGCAAAATGCTTTAAAATTTTTATGGGGAGTTCTCTGGATCATAAAATTTTATAGAGGTCAAAAATCAAGTCACTTTGATCTCTGTGTTTTCCAAAATTAATTACCTGGTGATTTAGGGTTTATGAAGATTAGGCATATTTTGAATATATTAGCTCATGAGAAATTTTTCTAAGGACTCTTTGGTCATTATAAACCTTCCAAAATTTTCTTGGACTTTTGTAAACAACATGCTAATTTTCAAGATTAATTTAAGCAAATAATTCATATAAACTTGAAAAATATGATTCTTTGTCAAGGGACCTTCGCTGACTTTGGAGAAAATCAGGGAATGTTTCCCTTGACAGAGGCTACAACATGCCAAAATTTCAAGCCATAGGGATATCACTATATGCATGGAGAATCAAAACCTCTAAATCAGTATTTAATTAATTAAAAATAAATATGCATCACATAGACTTAAAATTATTTCCACATTGTTCTCCTATATTCATTGACCAAGAGGGTATTTTTAATTTATTTTTGTGATTTTCTACACCAAGATATGAATTTTTGAAGTTAGGGATAATTTTCTGAATTAATTAAATCCCTATTTATCAATTCAAACGAGCGGCAACACCTCAACCTACGGCAGCTCCGAAGCTCCACGCGACGTGCTCCCATTTGACGGCCAATCCACCTCAGCGGTGACTCAGCCCGCAGTTTATGTTCCTAAGCACTGTCCGGCTTGATCTCGATCATCCACTCGATACACGCACGATCGAACGATGCTCCATCATCGTCACCGATAGCCTAGCCTAAGAACCGTCCATCATCTAGCCTTAATATCTCTCTCATTTCTTACCCAAATTAGATGAATTTTTTTTAAAACACTCGTCTAGACTAAACAAACACATACATAAGGTGATCAAGCCATGAAATCAACTACAAACAAATCGAGAGTTCAAATAGACTAGGGAATAACGAAAGTCTTATACCTTGGCTCTGAGAAGTGAAGCTTCAATCAAAGAGTCTTCGCACATTTTTTGGGGTCCAATGAGGCTAGGGATTGAGACTCTGATCTTGGTGTACGGCCTAGGTATGATTTCGATCACGGTCGGATTTGGGTGTTGGTCTAAGGCTATTGTGGAGGTTATTTCAAAGGGGGATTTTATGGGGCTTTGGCTTCGTTCAGTGTTTTGAAGGTGTGGGAAAAAGAAATTGAAGTTTGGTGGACTGTGGAAGTGTGATGAGCTCTGTCCTGGTTTTTGGTAGAGGTTTGAGCTTAAAATTGAGCTTCCACGGTGGAATTCATTGGGGGGAGAGGGTTGGACTGCACTGAGGGGATCTCAGAGAACCTCAGTGAGAATTTTAGGGGGCTCTCTCTAAGAAATTTTCAGCACACCTCCCATGGCCGTAGAGGTGAGTTTTTATAAAAATGGCCATGGGGTGGCTCTTAGGGCAAACGTTTGGGTGCATTCTGATGCTTAGGTGGAGGGCAGAGGAGCTCTAGAATTTGATTTGGCTGAGCTGGCCTCTAGGTTTGATTTGGGTGAAGTTCAATGGGGGTGGCTCTTGGTTTTGAGCTTCTCTGATGACTAGGTTGGTCGGCCATGGCAAGGGGAGGTGGCTAGATGCTCAGGGCATCCAAGGAAATCTGTCAAAGCAACTTAATGCAATGAGGTTTAGTTTTTGTAAGGGTATCTTAACCATGTCCATTTTTGGAAATAAGATCCCTTAATTTGGGGGACCTTTGGTCCATGTCTTAGTTTAGGTTGTTAGATGGGGTTTGGCTCAGTCCTAAGGTCTAACCAATAGCTGAGTTGGACTTAGTTTGACGACTTTGGGGTAGTTAGGTCATCTGTAATGCGTAGGTTTAATGTGGGTTCAAGTGATCAAAGTTTGGGTTTGGGCTAGGTTAGGCATGTTAATTGTCCAAATTTATTTATCAACATTGTGTAGATGATTGTTATGAAGATTTTTGGTGAAGAATTGAAATGATTTTGAGTTCAATTGGAGGGTCAATTTGAAGGATTTTTGAAATTTGGTCAATTTGGGTATGTTGGCTTAGACATGGGTCTAGGTTGGGCTAGCATTGGGCTAAGTCCAAATTGATTGAAAGGCCCAACAGTTCCACCAAATTGAACCCATATCTTGAAAGAGGGGTAGATTATGGGAGAGACTAGATAAAGTCCTGGTTAATGATAGATGGCTTCAATGTTTTCTGCACACCTCAATCACCCACCGCAGCTTTGATCATAAGCCTCTTCTAATTACCTTGGATGCTAATAGAAGGTAGGAGAAGTCCTCATTCAGATATTTAAATTTGTGGTCCCATCACAAGGAATTTCTTTATATTGTAATTGAGAACTGGAGGGATCGTAATTATCCAAATCCTTTAATTAAACTTTGGAATTTTTTGAAGAAGGTAGGTAAAGCTATTAATCACTGGAATTGGTCCACCATAGAAAATATCATGAATGGGGTAGAGAAGGCTGAAAAGGAACTAGAGAAGTTGGAAAAGGCAAATGTACTTGGGCGGGTGGATGATACTTCACTACTGGAGGCCAATGAGAAATTACTAACAGCAGTGCAGTGGCTGGAGCAATTCCTTAAACAAAAAGCTCCAAAAACCAAATTTGCTGATGGGGACAGAAATACAAAATATTACCATGCTTGTATTAATTATCAAAGGAAGTGCAACACAATTCACTATAAAAGATCAACATGGGAAGTGTATTAAATATGATGTTGGGATTGCCAATAGTGATGTGGAATACTATCAGCAGCTAATGCACAGGACTAGCATCCAAAGATGGAAGGTAGATTCTAATCTATTTTTGATTGACCATGTTCTCACTGCAGGAATACAACTTGCTAAAGTCCCTGAGGAGGATGAAATCAAAGATGCCCTTGACTCTATAGATAGCTCAGAAGCTGCAGGCCCTGATGGTTTTATAGCTGATTTTTATAAGAAAGCATGGGAGACAATCAAGGAAGAAGTGATTAAGGAAACCAAATATTTCTTTCAGGGAAATGATCTTCTTGATTATTTTAGTGCTGTCATTATTATTTTCCTCCCCAAATCATCAATCAAAGACCAATGGAATCAATTTAGAACCATAAGCTTGACTAATGTGATCAGTAGAATAATTGGTAAGATTTTGGCAAGGAGGCTGCAATCTGTCTTGCAGAAAATAATCAGTCCTAGCCAAATAGCTTTTGTAAAGGGCAGGAGAATAGGTGTTAATGTTATTCTTGCTCAGTAATTGTTGCTGGACATGGAGAAACCTTACAAAGGAGGAAACATCATTTACAAACTGAACCTAAAGAAGGCATATGACATGATACATTGGGACTTCATTGTTGAAATTCAGTTGGCCAAGGGGTTCTCTACTGACTCTTGAAACATTATCAATAGATGGCTAAAAGGGAATGTTAATTCAATCCTAATCAATGACAAAGTCAAGGGGTTCTTCAAGGCCACTAAGGGGTTGAAGCAAGGGGATCTTTTATCTCCAACTGGGTGCAGCTTAGCCTTGGAATATCTGTCTAGACTAATTGATAGACCTGACCAAAGGAAAAATTACAATATGTATCACCACAGATCTAAATTGGACATCGGCCATTTGGTATATGCGGATGACATAATAATCTTTTCCAGAGCCAATAGGAATGTTGTAAGGAGTCTGCACAACTCTCTACGGAAGTTTCAATATACTTCTGGACTTATGGTGAACAAGGTAAAATTCCAAGTGCTATTTAGCAAGAGAACTTTCACTGACACCTGACATTGGATCTTGGAGCTTACTGGTTTCACTGTCATGCAAACCCCATTTAAATATCTGGGTGTAATTCTTTGTAAGGGAAGAACCAAGCTAACTCAGTTTGATGAGATAGTAAATAAAGTACACTCTACTCTACAAAGCTGGACCAATTCCTTCCTCTCTAATCAGGGCAGAATTACTTTATTAAAGAGTGTCTAAAGAAAATTTCCCTATGTACATTGTACAGGTGGCAGTAATGAAGAAATTTAGATAATTGCTGATGGAGAAATCTTTTAACAGATATCTTTGGACTTGGGAATGGAAGCAAATGTTATGGGCAAGTTGGCAAAAAGTGGAAAAACCTCTAGCAACTAGAGGTTTTGGATTTAAGGGGCTAAAAAACTTTCAACAAATTAGCATATACAGACTTTGGCTAACATTCAGACAACAGGAAACTCTTTGGGCCAAATTTATGTTTGCCAAATATTTTAGAGTTGATCACCCTAACCTGGTGTCTAGTGGGTTGGGAGACTCTAGAGTTTGGAAAAAGATGCTAGAGGTCAAAGAAACTGTTGAACAACATTATTTATGGGAGCTTGGTCATGGTAACATCAATTTTTGGCTTGACATATGGTGTCATGAAGGACACTGGATCCTTTGTCTGATAACCCTGATAGAAGCATACTGGTGATTGAATGCTGGGAAGGTCAGTCGTGGTCTGAAAAACTTACTTCACAACATACTCATTGCATCATCTGTCTATAAGGTAAAGCAGATTCAGGTGGATAGAGATCACAAAGACAAGTTGGTATTGGCCCATACCTTCAACCGCAGTGTTACCTAGAATATCTACCAACAATTATATAAGTAAGAAGAGGTCACATGGAAAGATAGTTTATGGAATAATCTCTTGACACCTTTCATGGATTTCTTTTCATGGAGAGTGCTAAGTAATCTTAATCCATCTGATGACATTTTAAAGCTTAAGGGTTTGAGAGGACCTTCTATATGTTATTTCTGTAGAACTGATACTGAGTCTTCCCACCACATCTTTTTCAAATGTAACTTCTCTAGATAAGTCTGGGAAGAGCTAATTTCACATTTTCATATCAGCACAATCAACTTGGACTGGGAGAGCCTGAAGAATTGCTGAGGGGATAGGGACAAGAGGAAATTAGGCTCCATTCCTTTTATTATTGCATGGTTCATCTGGGCAGCAAGAAACCAAGCTAAACATGAGGACATTAGAGCTGTAATTGGAAGAGTGGTGGCCAACTACTTCTCTTTCATCAGAAAACTGATATAATGGAAAAAGTTCCCAAACATATTGAACATTTGTAAATCTGCTGAAAAGTAGAAGTTCCATACTATCAAGATAATGTGGGAGACACCTTTGTGTCCCCTCATAAAGGTCAACATTGATGTAAGCTTTTCTCTAAAGGATGTTGACATGAGATGTGTCTTCAGGGATCATAAAGAGGCGTGCTTACTGCATTTCCAGTCACCTATAATGGCAACAGATGCCATGGAGGCTGAAACTGCTATTGTATTTTGGGCAATAAAGTTGGCTTCTATTAACAAATGGAATCCACTACGAGTGAAAGTTGACTCTATTCAGCTGGTAGATTACAAGACTGGAAAAACACAACTCCTTGCCACATTTAGCAGTGGAACATCCATATCAAAAGGTTAATGATGGAAACAAGGGTTCTTTTTTCCTTCATCTACAGGGAAGGAAATAGACTAGCATATTTTCTAGCTACTAGTGGAGCAAAGTCTCAAATAGCTTTTGTATCCAAGCAACCTTCCCCCCCCCC
>JXCR01149147.1:687892-740987 GCA_002079205.1 Phalaenopsis hybrid cultivar
TATATATATATATATATATATATATTTATTTAAAGATAAGTGCAACCTTTATTTTGGTAACTCCGTTCCAACCTCTATTATTATTTGGAGTACTAATTATACTAGTTTTCATGCTGCCTCTTTGCCCCTTAAATACTTGGGTTTCAATCTGATTAGGGGTCATCGTAAACAAGTTCAATTAGATGATGTTGTTGATAAGATCAAGCATAAAATTAATGATTGAAGGAACAAGTTTTTATCTAAAGGGGGTCGTATCACCCTCCTTAGAAGTGTTTTGTTGAGTATTTTGCTTTACGCGCTCCAGATTATGAATCTCAAGAAAAGCACTCAACTTTTGCTTGACTGAGTTTTTAACCGTTTCCTTTGGTCAGGCACTCATGTTGCTAAACATTGGGCTACTTTTTCTAAGGTTTTTAAACCTATCTCTTCTGGCGGTCTTAGCTTTAAAAGTTTGCATCAAATTTTTTATATCATCATGTGTAAATTGTGGTTTAAGTTTAGGGATAATACTTCTTTATGGGCTCACTTCATGCATAATAAATATTACAAAGTTTCTAATCCATCTACTGTTCATTGGAAAGTGGGGGATTAAATGTTGTGGAAGTCCATTCTAAAAGCTTGCTACGTTGCTAGCAAATTTATCTTTTGGGACATTGGTGAAGGCAAGATTTCTTTTTGGCATGATCAGTGGGGTTTGGGGGATCACATTAATTTTGGCATTACTCCTCATAATAACAATCTTCTTATCTCGGATGTGTGGATTATTGAAAATTGGGATGTTCCTAAGTTGATTTCTCTTGTTGGGGAGCTACTCTGTAGCTAAGATCCCTATAAAGAGGGCAACTAAAGACACCCCGCTTTGGAAAAATTCTACTAATATATCTCCTAAAATGCTTTATGCGAATCTCTATAGCTTTCATAAATGGCGGTGGGGGAAAGTTATTTGGAATAATTTCTTTACTCCATCCATTTCCTTCTTCCTGTGGAGATTTCTTTATAATATGCTCCCTCTGGATGATCTTCTGAAACTTAGGGGGATTAAATTGGCGTCCGATGACATTTATGTAATAACGAGGAGGAAACTGCGGCTCATCTATTTTTTCATGTCCTTACGCTAAAATGGTGTGGTATGGTTTGGGAAAACATTTTCACATAAACTGGTATGATTGTAGTGATCTTCTTGATTTTCTCCAATTTTGGAGATCTGCCGATATTATGGACTCTCAATTGGCTTGTTTTCCTTTATTGGTTCTTTGGTTTATTTGGGTGGCTAGGAATGACGTTAAATACTAGAATTTGAGACAATTTCCTTCTATCTCGGCTTCTCTCATTCTAGCTTACTTTATCCAGTCCTACTTATTATCGCGTGTGAATGATGCATTGCTCCATCCTAGGGTGGGTAGGATGGCCAATCTTATTAAATGGTAACCTCCTCCTTTCGGATGGATTAAAGTCAATTTTGATGGCAGCTGAGAGTCCGCAGTGGCCGTGGCTGGTGGGGTTTTTTGTGACCACCTTGGGAAATGCCTTTGATTCTTTACTTCTCCGATTGTGGTGTCCTCCCCTTTGGAAGCTGAATATTGGGGGTTCCTTTTATCTATTCAGGTGGCCATTTCTTGTAATTTTTTCAATTTATCGCTCGAGCCGGATTCTTTTATTATTAACAAAGATTCTTGTGTGGGAACCGTTTCCAATTGGAATGTGATGGGGAATTGGAATAGAATCTGGTTCCTTATTGATAAATTTAATTTTTCTATTACTTTGCATCATGTTATGCGGGAAGGAAACTCTTCCGCGGACTGGTTGGCCAAGAGTGGAAAAGTTTTGGATAACGCTATTGTCGATGTTTTGCCTCCTCCTCAACTTAGGACGTTTTTACGGGGTGACTCTTTAGATTTGCCTTTTATCAAGAGATGATGGGTGTTGTTTCCATTTATTCTTGCTTCCTTTGTGGCTTTTTTACTTTATGTGGTGGTGTCGTTTTCTTTTTCAGGTTATTTGAGTATTTGGTTACAACTTGGATGGTTTTCTTAAGCACATTAAACGCCTAGAACCTTTGCCTTTATAAATATATATATATATATATATTGTTATATATTTTTGGTTCACTTGTTTCCTTTTTTTGGCTAAAAGAATTAACTGGAATGGAATCACCTACTCTAGAGCTTAATGATAGGAGTTTTGGAGTACAACTTGGATTTCTTTCTTTGTTTTCTCGACTCGATGTGTTATATTCTTGACGCTTGCGATTTGGAATCCTTAGAAGCTCTCCCACAGTTGCCATCAGATTTTTAGATTGCCTTCAGACTCATTCACTGGGGTTATTATTTTGTTTTGATTATCTTTTGTCATGTACTCTTGATGCGTCTTTATTCTCGTTTTCAATTTGGGTCAGTTTGTATTGGGTACTTGGCCCAAAGTGTATGAGGCATTTTTTTTGGGGATTAGTTTTGGGGGATTGGCTTTCAATCCATTTTTTTGTAACTATTTCAGTGAGTAACACGTAGGGAGTGGTTATCACTCTTTTTCTTCAAAAAGAAATATATATATATATATANTAAACTATATTGAAGCAATAACTTTGCCTCGATGTGATGCTCGGAATGTTTCAAAATTTTTAATCAAAAATGATTTTACAATATATGGAATGCCAAGAGTAATCATTACTAATGGAAGATCTCACTTTTGGAACAAAAGAATTAAAAATTTGAGGGAAAAATATGATATTATACATAGGATACAACTAATTAGCATCCCCAGACTAGTGGTCTAGCAAAAGTATCTAATCGTGAAATTAAAAAAATTCTGGAGAAAACTGTAAATCCTAATAAAACGAATTGGTCTGCTAGATTAGATACCACATTATAAGCTTATATGACAACTAATAAAATGCTCATAGGATTGTTCCCATATAGATTAATTTTTGGGAAGACTTGTCTCTTACGAGTAGAATTGGAGTACAAAGCTTATTGAGCTATTAAAAAATTTAAATTTAATTTAAAAGATGCTGGTGAGAAAATATTGTTGGAACTAAATGACCTTGAAGAAATTAAGAATGAATCTTATGATAATGCTATGATATACATGGAGAAAGTGAAAGAATGGAATGATCAAAAGATAATAAGAAAAGAATTTGAGCCTGGAGAAGAAGTCCTACTATACAATTCAAGATTAAAATTATTTCCTGGAAAACTCAAGTCTAGGTTCACAATTGTAAAAGTCTACCCCTATTGAGTTGTTAATATTGAAGATCCCAAAACTAGAAAGATATTTAAAGTGCATGGGCACAGGCTCAAACTATATTTTGATGGTCGAAGACCAAATTTAAGAGAGACTGTAATGTTGGGTCACCCAAAATAAAGACTGGGAATGTCGGGTTGATGATATTAAACTAAACGCTTTGTGGGAGACAACCCATAATTATTTTTTTTACAGTTATGAATTTGTTCTTATAAGTAATATTATATACATTTATTATTATGCTTTCTTTTTGAATTCTTATTACTTGAGAGAACTACATAGAGAGAAAATACATTAAAACATCTTTACTTACTGAACTATATGGAAGATTTGAATTTTATTTGGATTTAAAACAAAATGATGCAGAAATCTAAACTGGCACCAGAGGCGTCATTTTCTAAAGAGCTAGCGCTAAAGGTGTCTGATATCAGTGACAGAAGCATCGAGGTTACTGGAACGAATTTGGAAGTTTCTAAAGGCAACTTAGGGAGGTCTTTGACAGATTTTCTTCCTAGTAACTCCCAAAAACTAAATTATAGTTATTTAAGAGGGTAAAATTAAAAAAGAAGTCACCATTTTCAAATACTATGGCTTCCAGCTCTAAAGAAACCCCTAGATTTGGAATTTTCAACAGGAAAAAGTTCATCAGTTTTAATGTACAGAATTACTATGATCGAGTTTTTGTAAAGAAGAGATTATTTAAGGAATGAAGATTTATGAATTGAGGATTCAACACACCAAATTCTTGAGTGGAAGAGATTATTATGTTGAGACGTTGGGAAGTGCCATGTTATACCACTGCTAAAGTAGTCGTTTCTATGGTGAAAGAGTTTTTTGTTAATCTTCATGGAATTAACCAAGGAGTCATCTATGTTTGAGGCTGGTGGGTACCATGTACTCCTTCAAGAATAAATGACTTGTTTATGATCGAAAGTCTCTATTTGTCACTATGTGAATTTTGTTCTTACAAGAGATAACATTAATGAACTCTATCGATTTCTTACTGATGTGTCAATGTTATTTTGGTTTGGGGGAGTTGCCCGTAAGAAGCTGTCGGTCATCGAAATCAAAATCCCGTTGCCCGCTTTGGAAGAATGTTTTAATTTACATATATATTTAGTTTTAGAAAAATATGAAATTACACTGACCCCATATTTTTCATAATTTAAATGAAGGGCACTATACCTCAAACCCTGCATCTATCCCAAAGGATAAACAGAAGACTTGAGGATGAGACTCGATCAAATAAACTAAGAAAGTTATGATGTCCGTCTGGTCTGCAAAACCTTTATTTTTGCCGACAAGTTCCCCTATTTAATATAAAGGATTAAATAGGGTTTATATTAAGTTGGGTTCAGACATGCTTCCTATAAGGCCGAGCCCCTATAGTTAATTACATCTTAGATAACCGAGGTTACTTAAGAAAACTCTTGATAAAAATAAGGAAATATTATCTTCAAGGAGTTTCAAAGGGGAGGCCTCTTCGATGAGATCGAACGTAGAGGTGTGAAAGGGGATTGGTTCAAATTTGGAACATTTTATTGTAGAAACTCTTCAACAAAATTGGATGTAGAGGTGTGAAAGGGGATTGGTTCAAATTTGGAACATTTTATTGTAGAATCCGAAATCAGACATAGAGGTGTGAAAGGTGATTGGTTCAAATTTGGAACATTACGTTGTAGAATCCAAAGAAATCGGACATGGAGGTGTGCAAGGGGATTGGTTCAAATTTGGAACATTTTATTGTAGAATCCAAAGGAGACTTTTCAATGAGATCGGACAAAGAGGTGTGAAAGGGGATTGGTTCAAATTTGGAACATTTTGTTGTAGAGTCCAAAGGAGGAGGAACTAGGGGATGTCATGGATCCAGAGGAGAACCTCGATGACTTCCCAAGCTATCCTAATGCTAGGGATGTCATGGATCCAGAGGAGAATCTCAGTGACTTCCCAAGCTATCCTAATGTTTGGCTTCAAGGATGTCATGGATCCAGAGGAGAACCTCGGTGACTTCTCAAGCTATCCTAATGTTTGGCTTCCGTAGAGGTGTGGAAGGGGATTGGTTCAAATTTGGAACATTTTATTGTAGAATCCAAAGGAAGAAGAACTAGGGGTGAATGGGGATTGGTTCAAATTTGGAACATTTTATTGTAGAATCCAAAGGAAGAAGAACTAGGGGATAGGATTGGTTCAAATTTGGAACATTTTATTGTAGAATCCAAAGGAAGAAGAACTAGGGGATGTGGGGATCCAGAGGCGAACCTTGGTGACTTCCCAAGCTATCCTAATGTTTGGCTTTAGTTTTGAGGGATCTAGAGGAAATCCTTAGCGACTTCCCAAGATATCTTATTATTTGGCTTCAATTTAGATGAAAAAAAATCATTTGAGTGTTTTATCCTGTTAATTTTATTATTTAGGGCTTACATTTATTTGAAATGATCACACAAATAGCTTAAAAGATGTGAAGATTTAGGTCTTGACAAACGACAATCTCAGAATCCTAAGACGAGTTAGGGCTTATATTGTATTATAGGGCTATGCAAATGCTTAAAGATAAGGTGAGGATTTACGTTGCATAAGCAAGCAACCTCGAAGTCTTATGACTTTATTGTTTAAGTCTAAGCAAGGAAGATTGGTTTAGTTGGGAGCCTCGTTAGCAACATTAGGTTACCTCCTTTGAGGGATTCCTAATCATCCGAAAGAGACGTCTTAATTTAGTTGCAATTGTAGTTTTGCGTGATGTTTGTGATTAAATTTTGAGTTATTTTACATTTTGAATGTTATGGCGGTGAATTTTATCTTGGTTGATTTTAGTTTTGGTTTTGGTTTTTGGTTTGGTTTTGTGGCTATCCTGATAGTTTTAGTATTCATGCAGGGTGATATTGTTGTTTAGCATGCAAATTTACAGGTATAAAAGTACAATATGAAAGTACAAGAAAGACACTGTTGAAAATTGTAAAAGCGTACTTGGCGAGTCTTCTCGTTCCACCACCTAAAACTTAAAATGCATGTCAGAGCAATTTATATAGAGGCAAAAAGTAAGGTTTTGGTAGTTTTCCTAACCATATGTCATATCTTAGTGGGTCTTTAGGAGCTTAATTAAGGATGATTTTGTCAAGCAAAACATATTAAGTTTAATAGATCTCCGAGGTATCCAACAGATCTAGAGAAAGAAGCAGGTCCATGCTACTCTCTCGCTCTCTAGTGAAAAATCTTGAGTTCTCTTAAACTTATTATGTTGCTTAATAAGTCGTCCTGTAAATACCCTTAGTGAGCATTGATGTCTCAATTATCCCTAAGAATAGAGTAATTATCACTTATGATTTAATTTAAGAATTATGTGGGTGAAGACCCTTAAAAAGGCAAGTTTAAGAGACTTAACCTAATTTTGACTTGAGCTTCTAGTGTTTGAAAGATGTTTTAATTTTCAATGATGATTACTTTTCTAATACTTATTTAAATGTAACTTGATTTAGCCTAAGTCACTGCTAACCCTTTAAGACCTAAGTGTGTGTCTTAATCATTGTAAATGAAATTAACATATAAGTGATGGTGATGATTCATGTTTTTGTTTTCTTTTGTTCATCAAATAGGGGTATTAAATTAGTGAGTTATTGACACCCAAAATCGTACCCATAAGTCTAGGATCATTTAATTGATTGGACTCCCAAACTTATGTAATTTTAGGGAAATTGCAAATTTATCCTTTTTTAATTAAGACAAGTGAGGTTTGTTTCTACCAGTTAACCAATTATTTTTAAAACATCCAAATATATAAACTAGAAAAATTTCCCATTTCCCTTTCTGGAATTAGGCCTAAATGTTAATTAAGGCTAAATTTCCAAAATTACACATTTGCCCCTAAGGCTTTATCACTTCATAAATTTCATCAAATTCAATTCAAATGACTTTAGAATTTTTATCCTACCTTACTCACGGGTCAATTGATACATCAGAGTTGAAAGTGTGATTTATCAAAATTTAATTTATTTATATTATTATTTTTATGCAAAAATAGGATTTTTCAAAGAATATTCCTAACTTGACCAAGGTAAATCCTAATCCTTTGAAATTTTTATTGGAGCTAAACTTAGACTAGAGAAGGCTTTGGACAAAATTTCATGATTTTTTGAATTTTATTTGAATTATTAGAATTATTTTAAATTTTGCAGTATTTATTAAATATAAAATATTTTAAATGGAAAAATTAAGTTTTACACTTTAAGAAAAAACTTCCTGAGGTCAGAGAACCTAGGGAAGCAAGTTTTATCTTTTTCTGATTTTTCTTTGTTTATTGGAATTATTTTTAGTGGAATTCCATTTTTAGCCTTTAAAAATTATCTTAAGCTTCAAAATACCATATCTTTGTTTAAAAAATCAGTAAAAATATTCCAATTGTTTCTAAGTTCTTAGAAAAAAATTTGGAATATTTCCATGAATTTTATTATTTTTGTGATTTTTAGGAATTTTTAATTATTTTAAATATTTAAAATAGGCTTAAAAATGAGATTTTTATTTTAAATATTATTTTATTTTTAGAAAATACCCCTGTTCACAGAGAATTTCCAAAAATAAGTTTTTAAAAAATTTTTGAGTTGTATTTTGATTTTTAAAAATCATTTAAGTGCCAAAAGTGATGTTTGTCTTTAAAAATCAATTTGAGTTACAAAATGAACTTAAAATGTTTTGAAATTTTTATAGTGAGTTTTCTGGATCATGAACTTTAATAGAGGTCAAAGATCAAGTCTCCTTAATTTTTCTATTTTCCAAAATTAATTCCCTTAGTGATTTAGGATTTGTGAAGATTAGGTGCATTTTGAATATTTCAGCTCATGAGAAACTTTTCTAAAGGTTCTCTGGTCATTATAAACCTTCCAAAATTTTCTTGGATTTTTCTAAGCAACATATAATTTCCATGATTAATTTAAGCAAATAATGCATATAAAGTTAAAAAATCTGATTCTCTGTCTCGGGATCTCCTCTGACAAGTGAAAAATCAGGGAATGTTCCTTTTACTAGAGGAAACGACATGCTAAAAATTCAAGCCATATTGATATCACTACATGCATGGAGAATCAAAACATCCAAATTAGTATTTAATTAATTAAAAATAAAATAAGCATTACATGGACATAAAAATATTTTCACATTGTTCTCCTCTGTTCACTAAGCAAGAGAGTGTTTTTAATTTATTTTTGTAATTTTTGTACACCAAGATATGAATTCTTGAAATTAGTGATCATTTTCTGAATTAATTAAATCCCTATTTATCTATTTAAACGCGCGGCGCCATCTCAACCTACGGTGGCTTCGAAACTCCACGTGGCGTGCTCCCATTCGACGCTACCATCCACCTCAGCGCTAACTCGACACACGATTTATGTTCTTAACCACTGTCCATCATGATTTTGATTGTCCATTCAATATACGCGCGATCGAATTGCACTCCGTCATCGTCCCTGATAGCCTAGCCCGAGAACTATCCATCTTCTAGCCTTAAGATCTCTTGCATTTCTTATCCAAATTAGATATTTATTTTTAAAATGCTCGTCTAGACTAAACGAACACATCCATAAGATGATCAAGCCATGAAATCAACTCAAAAAAATGGAGAGTTCAAATAAGCTCGAGAATAAGAGAAGTTTTATACCTTGGGTCTAAGAAGCGAAGCTTCAATCAGAGAGTCTAAGCACGTTTGTTGGGGTCCAAAGAGGCTAGGGATTGGGCCTCTGGTCTTGGTGTAAGGCCTAGGTCTGATTTTGATCAAACTCAATTTTGAGCGTTGGTCTAGAGCTATTGTAGAGGTTATTTCAGAGGGGGATTTTAAGAGGCTTTGGCTTCTTTTTGTGTTGTGAAGGTGTGCGAATAATTAATTGAATTTTGGTGGACTGTGGAAGTGTAATGATCTTTGTTTTGCTTTTTGCCTGAGGTTTGAGCTCAAAATTAAGCTTCCACAGTACAATTCAGTGGGGGAATAGGGTTGGATTGTACTGAGGAGATCTCAAAGAAGCTCTGTTAGAAGTTTGGGGGGCTCTTTCTAAGAAATTTTCAGCACACCTCCCATGGCCGTGGAGGTGAGTTTTTATAAAAATGTCCATGGGGTGGCTCTCAGGGTAAATGTTTGGGTGCATTGTGCTGCTTAGGTGGAGGGAAGAGGAGCTATACAATTTGATTTGGTTGAGCTGGCCTCTAGGTTTGATTTGGGTGAAGTTCCATGGGGATGGCTCTCAACTTTGAGCTTCTTCGGTGACTAGGCCGACCGGCCATGGCAGGGGGAGGTGGCTAGGTGCTCAGGGCTTCAGGGGAATCTGTCAAAACAACTTAATGCTATGAGGTTTAGTTTTGGTTAGGGTATCTTAAGCATGTGCATTTTTAGAAATAAGATCCCTTAATTTGGTGGGCCTTTGGTCCATGGCTTATTTTAGGTGGTTAGATGGGTTTTGTCTCAGTCTTAGGGTCTTACCAATGGCTGAGGTGGAGTTAATGTGATGACTTTTGGGTAGTTAGGCCATCTTTAATGCATAGGTTCAATGTGGGTTCAAGTGATCAAAGCTTGGGTTTGGGCTAGGCTAAACATGTCAATTGTCCCAATTAATTGATCAACATTGTGTAGAAGATGGTTATAAAGGTTTTTACTTAAGGGTTGAAGTGATTTTGAGTTCAGTTGGTATGTCAATTTGAGGTATTTTTGAAATTGGGTCAATTTGGGCAAGTTTTGCTAGACATGGGTCTAGGTTGGGCTAGCCTTGGGCTAAGTCCAAATTAAATGGTTCAAATGATCAAGGGAGACATTTTGAAGATTTTTCATGAAGGGATGGGGTGGAAATTTTGGGGTCCCTCAATAATGTGAGATTTTGAGACATGGTCAATTTCGGGCAAATTAGGGCCTTTTGGACTTAGGTTGAAATCAAATGAAATCGGGGTCTCACCAGGGCCAATTGAATGTCAAAATTTATGTGTAGGAATGTAATGAAGATCTTTCAACACAAATTGTGCCACTTTGAGTTGGCTATGGGTTCAATTTGGTGGAACTAATTCATAGGGCCAAAATTGGGTTTTTGGTTTAAATCAAAATTGGGTTCAAATCATGGACCAATTAGGCTTGAATTTGGTCTAGATTGGTCATATCAAGGGTGAATTTAAGTTTAGAATTGAATTTGGGGGAAATTGAGACCAATTGGATAGACATTTGAGGTGATTTGAGGAAGAGATGGGCCTTTAAAGGGCAATGTGGGGGTGTTTAGGTAATTTAGGTAGGTTTAGGGGCAAAAGGGGCAAAAGGCTAGGTTGGGTATTTATTTAGTGTTGGATTGCCAACCATCATAAATAAGCCATAGACCAATGGAAACTCCCTTTTGGGTCCTCTATGTAGTGGTTTTAGCTAAACCCTAGCCTAAGGCTAATGGGTTTAGGGGACCACCTACATGAGTCTCCCAAAAGTTTCAAGGGACCAAATCCTAGAAGTTTAAATTTAGGATTGTGGGTGATTGTAAGTTCTAGTATGTACCTTAAGCCCTAGACCAACACCCAGGGTCAACCCTAAGGTCCAGCAGTCATAAGGTGACTCATCCTTAGCTCCCCCATAATGACTCCACTTATTAAGTGCTAGAGGTTAGGACCAATATGTGAAACTTCCAATTGAGTAAAGAAGAGTATGGAATTTCTAATGGTGATGGTTACTTTTCTATTTTTCTATGAATTAGTCAATAGGAAAGTCATATGGCTAGATAATAGGCTACTAAAGAGGAAAAACTAAACCTCAACCAAAAGTGAGGTCAGCAAATGGACCCCCAATAGGTGGGGTGTGTTGGGCAAGCACACCGCGCGTATTGGCATTGACGAATGAGCTCAACAAAACCAATATAAACTTCTAAGTCAATGGACCTGGAATTATATGTAGAGTTTTTTGTGTTTTTTTTTTCTACTAGGGATACCAGCAGGTGCATATTTGTCAAGTCAAGAAGTAGGGACTCTAACTTGGGATTGGAGATTGGATTTCGAGTTAAAAAATTTTAGAAATTTTTAGAGGATGGGAATCAGTATGCAAGTGGTAACCCCAAGGTTAAAATTTAAATTTAAGTATCAATTCCAAAAAGAAAGGAAGAGTTAGAATTTAGGTACCGACCTCAAAAGATGGGAATCAGAATTTAAGTATTGATCCAAAAATGAGAACTGAAATTTAAGTATCAATCTCAAGAAGAGAGTCAAAATTTTGATTTGAGTGAAGTCCCATGGGGGTGGCTCTCAGTTTTGAGCTTCTTTGGTGACTAGGCCGGCCGGCCCTGGTAGGGGGAGGTGGCTAGGTGCTCAAGGCATCCAGGAAAATCTGTCAAAGCAACTTAATGCAATTATGTTTTGTTCTGGTAAGGGTATCGTAAGCATGTGCATTTTTGGAAATAAGATCCCCTAATTTGGGGGACATTTGGTCCATGACTTATCTTAGGTGGATAGATGGGTTTTGGTTCAGTCTTAGGGTCAAACCAATGGCTGAGGTGGAGTTAATTTGATGACTTTAGGGTAGTTAGGCCATCTTTAATGCATATGTTCAACGTGGGCTCAAGTGATCAAATTTTGGGTTTGGGCTAGGTTAACCATGTCAATTGTCCCAATTGATTGGTCAACATTCTCTAGATATTTGTTATGAAGATTTTTGGTCAAGCGTTGAAGTGATTTTGAGTTCAATTGGTTGGTCAATTTGAGGGATTTCTTAAATTTGGTCAATTTGGGCATGTTGGACTAGAAATGGGTCTAAGTTTGGCTAGCCTTGGGCTAAGTACAAATTGAATGTTTAAAATGATCAAGGGAGATATTGTGAAGATTTTTCTTGAAGGGATGGGGTGGAACTTTTGGGGTTAAGGCCCTCAATTTGGTGAGATTTTGAGACATGGTCAATTTGGGGCAAACTTGGGGCTTTTGGGCTTTGGTTGAAATCAAATGAAATTGAGGTCTCACCAAGGCCAATTGAAGGTCAAATTTGATGTGTAGGAATGTTATGAAGATCTTTCAAAACAAATTGTGGCAAGCTGGGTTGGCTATGGGTTCAATTTGGTGGAACTAAGTCGTAGGGCCAAAATTGGGTTTTTGTTTTAAATCAAAATTGGGTTCAAATCATGGACCAATTGGGTATGAATTTTATATTGATCAGTTATATTAAGGGCGAATTTAAGTTTAAAATTGAAATTAGGGGAAATTGTGGCCAACTGGATAGACATTTAAGGTGATTTGAGGAAAATATGAGCCTTTAAAGGGCAGTTTGGGGGTGTTTAGGTAATTTAGGTAGATTTATGGGCAAAGTGCTAGGTTGGGCATTTTGGTAGAGTTGGATTGCCAACCACCATAAATAAGCCATGGACCAATGAAAACCTCATTTTGAGTCCTCTATGTAGTAGTCTTAGCTAAACCCTAGCCTAAGGCTAATGGGTTTAGGGGATCACCTACATGAGTCTCCCAAAAGTATTAAGGGACCAAAGCCTAGAAGTTTAAAGTTAGGATTATGAGTGATTATGAGTGCAAGTATGTACCTTAAGCCCTAGACCAACACCCAGGGTCAATCCTAAGGTCCAGCAGTCCTAAGGTGACTCATCCTGAGTTCCCCCACAATGACCCCACCTACTAAGTGCTAGAGGTTAGGACTAAAATGTGAAACTTCAAATTGAGTAAAGAAGAGTTTGGAATTTTTAATGGTGAGAGTTCCTTCTCTAGTTTTCTTTGAATTAGTCAATAAGACAGTTCTATGGCTAGATGTTAGGCTACTAAAGAGGAAAAACTAAACCTCAACCAGAAGTGAGGTCAACATGATGAAAATACAAATTGAAAAACGAGATAATGGAGATGGAAGTTTTTCTTCAACATTATTAAATCCTGCATCAAAGGCGTGGCATTTATTTATTGTATCCAAACTTCTTCCTCCCACAAAAATTAGTAAAGTGACTAAGGAAGGTGCTATCTTAAATTATTGTATTCAAACCAGAAGACTTATTGATGTGGGTGCTTTAATTGTAAAATCCCTTTTAGGTTTGGTTATAAACGGATCAAATTTTAGGTTGGGACATCCATCAACCAAATTCCTTCTAAGGAGCTAGTCATAGTGCCTTATGAAAGTGAGGAAAAAGTTATTCTCCCTTGGAAGGCTATGGGCCCAGAAATTTGTTGCAGCTGCATAGGAAATAGGGAGGAAAATAATATGAATATTTTTATGGATCAATCATCTCAAAATTCATCTACTATTCAACGCCTCTTTCCTTATAGTTTGCATTATACTTTAAGAGGATAAAGAATTTGGAGAAAGTGGTACAGAATATTATGAATTCAATTGGATTCATTTCTGATATATTTAATCACTTGGATTAGAGGATGAAGGGACAATTCAAACATATCGGGTGCAATGAAAATGCTATGGTGCATATGTTTAAGAAAAATACTTGGGTTAAAGAAGATTCAAAGGACAAATTTCCTCACCGACCTTTTTACAACTTATACTTTCACTACCAATCCATGGGAAATATTCAAGAAGATAATAGTGAAGAAGATGTTTGAACTCTCTAAAGTACAGAATTTGTAATTATAATTGCATATGTGTGTTATATGTTTGTGTTGGATTTAATTTACTTTTACGGTTGAATATTATAAGAGTGATATGTTGAGTGTTGATATTTACTCTTCAGCATTAGTTTGTTTGGTGTGATTTTAACGTTGACTTAGATGTGTGGGCTTGTAATTATGTTGATTTCATTTATAAATGTGAGTTTTTGTGTTGTTTATAAAAAATAGTTATTGCAAGATTATTTGATGACGAATATATATATGTTAATTTTTGTTAATTAAAGGTTGGCATGGTTTGGTATACATCATCTTTCAAAAGAAAAGTGAAATCTGAAAATTTTTGGTGTTGGCGCCAGATTTGGCTTCTGAGGCACCAGTTTCCCAAAAATGCCCAAATTTACTTAAAACCGCAAAATGGACTGTTTAACCCCATTTTTACTGCTTAGGTCATCTCCTACCTCTAAATTAAGGCCGAAACTCAACCTAGGGCTTGCATTTTCTCGGATTTGAGGAGATTTGAAGGCAAATAAGTCTTGTATTTAATCTTCCCTTGGTAAGAGCTTCACTTTAACTTAGAAATTTTTTATTTTCACCATGGATTTTTCCTACATTATAAAAATCCAAAAATTTGAGTTTTGGTTGAAAAAGATTAAAGAGAACCCATGGTGAAAAGATTCTTGCCAAATATTATTATATTTTGAGTCTAATTTATGATATTGAGATTTTTTTTGGATTTTATGTGAATTTATTTTGAAATTTCTATGGCCGCAAGAGTGAAAGAGGATGGCCTTCGAGAAATTTTGATGTTAGAAGATACATTACTCTGAAGGCTTATTATAATTACAATACTATGATGGGTACGAGGAATTTGTTTCAGGAGCGTACATTCTCAAACCCGGGAGAAGAAATTGAAAGATTGATAACTTCTCTGAAGTGGAAGACGTTTTGTTATTTCACCGAAGTAGCAATTATTCCTGTCACTCAAGATTTTTATGTCAATCTTAGGGTGACTTCTGACGAGCATATTTTTATTAGAGGTAAAAATGTTGAATTTACTTGTGGAAGGATCAATGCACTTTATAGGCTAAGGAATTAGTTTTATTGTGAGTATTTTAGACTTGTGATTTTTGATTCTTCACATGATGAAGTAATTGCCTATCTTACTGAAAGAAGGGGAGAATGGAAGATTACGAATAATCACAAAGTCAATTTGTCCACTTCCATGTTAAATGTGCAATCTAAAGCATGGCATTACTTTATTTCTACAAAAGTATTTCCAACTGATCACCACAGTGAAGTAACCAAGGAGAGAGCAGTACTGAATTTTTGGATCGAACAAATGAAATCTGTTGATCTTGGTGCTCTTAATGTGCAAAATGCTCAAAGTATTGCTAGAAGTGGGACCACTAGTGTTTTAGGTATTCTTGCCCTAATTTTCACTTTATGTGAACAATCAAAAGTAGAATTTGAAATAAATGAAGAAATGTTACAACCACTTATACCCATTGGAAAACCCACAGTTAATAAATTTGAATCATTTGCTGGATCTAGAAGTGGAAGAAGTGATAGCCTTTGACATCAGCTACAGGACCATCTACTTTTAGTTCTATTTCACTTGAAAATATTATGGAACAGTTAATAATTCAACAATGAGATATAGTGGTAACGCAGAACATAGTAGGTGGTTTGGAAATTAGAAATGCTCAAAACAATGATTATCAGCAGAGAAGAGTACAGCGTGATATTGCATATCAGGAGGCAATGGTTAGATATCTTAGAGGTGATCATAATGTAGATTTTCCTACTTGCCCTTGCTTTACGCCTATTATGCAAGATAATTTTAAAGATGAAGAAGAAGAAGAAGAAGAATAAGAGAGGATGATGATGAATGATAATTTATTGGGGAACTATTTATTTTTACTTTTTTATATCTGTTATAATTTGTTGTTGTTTTTGTTGTTGTTGTTGTTGTTGTGATTTCGACATTCATATGTTTTTTGTATGGAAGTACTGAGCTTATTATTTGTAATGTTGTAAACTGTAGATTTTTATTTCAACATTATTTTTAATTTACTTTTCTTAGCAAATTATGTGATATATTATGTTATATTTAATGCTTTAAAGTTTGTACTATTTAAATTTGTACCTGTAATATATCAGAGCCAAGTTTTGCATTCAGAATTCTCTATAGGTTAGC
Organism: Phalaenopsis hybrid cultivar; assembly: GCA_002079205.1. Classification (NCBI taxonomy): domain Eukaryota; kingdom Viridiplantae; phylum Streptophyta; class Magnoliopsida; order Asparagales; family Orchidaceae; genus Phalaenopsis; species Phalaenopsis hybrid cultivar. The sequence goes on from JXCR01149147.1 coordinate 703,869, forward strand.
TTTATTTTTATGCATTTACTGTTTTCTTTCACCCACAAAATTATTATGTAGAATGGTTTATTTAATATTGCAAAAATCTATGTTTGGGGTAAAGAAAAATTTCCTTAAAAGAAGCAAATCAAATTTTTATTGTCCTCAATTAACTTTACTTCAAAAAAAAAAATTAATCTAACATGACCTTGGGTATCAGAGTTTAGCTTTAGATAACTATATTTTTGTTTTTAAATATTATAGTAAATTTAAGCAAAATTATTTAAGAATGAAGGTCAACTCTAGAGTTAAGATATTTAGTATCAAAGGATAGGACTATGCTTTTATATTTAAAGTATAGGAAATTGTATTTTTTAAGTTAGTCTCTACCATAAGTCATATTTTTTATGTAGTAAAAGATTCATATGAGGACAAGTATCATTTAAGTTTGGGTGATTATGATACACTTAAAAAATGTGAAATTTTATGTATACATTTTATACATAAATTTTATGACATTGTGCTTTAAAAAAGGATATTTTTCATGTTTTGTTGCAGGTATATTGATTTTAGTCCTTTGGAGAAAAAAAGATCAAAAATGTGGAAATTTGGAGTCAAAATAAAGCTTTTCAGCATTCTGGCATCAGAGGCACCTTTTTATAGAGAAAAGGCGCAAGAGGCACCATAATCTAGAGAATGGCAGAACTTCAAAGCACTGGCACCAAAGGCACCAGTGATGAATTAAGATGGAATAAGGTGATTATTGACTATTTTTGAGAGGTTCTAGACGGCTCTAATCAATTCAAACGCTCCATGGAGTGATGTAATGCATCTAGGCACTTTGGAAAGTCTCTTGAAAGAAGAGATATATCTCTTTAAAGAAGGGACTGGTCTCTTAATTATAAGAGGTGCGCTCTTTAGAAAAAAAGAGGGAATTTTGAACTCTTTTTGAAAGGAGGCGAGCACCTAAATTAAAAGGAGAGTCTAGAGAGTTCTGCATGAGGTTTTGGAGGAGAGGTCTAAGGGGGACGTGAGAGAGAGTTGTTGAAGAAGAGATGATTTTCTTCTAGAGTTGTAAGAGGAGAGGGATGGTGAGAGATTTCTGCATAATTACATTTATAAGAGAGAATTGAGTGAGACTGTAAAAAAAGAAAGTGCTTAAAGCAAACATCAAGTGATTTGCTTAAGAAGGAGAGTTAGATAAGTTGTGTTATTTCCTTTCTTTATTTTATAAAATTGTTTTTATATATAAAATTTTTGTTTTGTCGTATTCATCTCATGAATTCTTATTAATCTTTTTTATCCTTTTCTCTACAATGAGATATGATTTTGTGAAGAATTAATTTTGTTATGTAAGGTTTTAAATGTCAATAAATTGTGATGACTCAAACTCTTATCTTCATTAATTTTTTGATCTCACGAATTTAAATTTTAAAATTTATTGAGAAACATAAGATCCGAAATAGCTATGCTTTCTATAACAAGGTAAGAGTCACATTTAATTTCAGGGTGAGAATGTAGTCCATGGGATTGAGTGCATTAAATAGGAGAATATAATATGATGGGCACAAATTAGAGATTTTAGGGTGACAGTCTAAAATCCCTAATTTGGTCTAGATGTTAGGAGACTAAAGTGCGATTGTTAGCCCTCGGGTGAGGGAGAAGTGGGAGCTTTGGAGTGGTAGCCAACATTCTCTCAACATAACCCCAGATTTAGAGACAAAACTCTGATTTATTTAATATTTTTTATGTACTCTCAGTGGGTAAAGAATAAAATTGCTCCTCTTTGGCACAATACAATTATATATATGTATTTTAAATGATGGTAATATCTGCACAATCAATAAACTCATTGTAAAGTGGAAGGATGCTTTCTTAAATTTAAACTCTTCATTACAAAACTTTGTTTAGTCTTAGTAACTTTAACACTGAAGCTTAGAAATTAGTTTAGTTAACTTAGTTATTTTAACCTCATTTCATTTAGCATACATTAAATTTTCTTTAGATTTGTTTTGCTTACTTAAATTTTTTGTAGCTTGAATATTGTGTTTGACTTTATAACCATAAGAATTTCCAACTCTCAGTGAGATCAATAATTAGGACTCCATTAGAACCCATTTTTACTTAAGAGATACGTATACTTGCATTATAAGTAAGGTTTGACAACTTAAAATTTTTTAAATATAAAGCTATTTATACTAAAGTGATTTTTATTTTGATTAAGCAGCATATTTATTGTTTGTGCTACCATGTGTGTATTGTAGTATTACAATGCACAACAAAAATTTCACATCACCCCTTTCGGCAATCCATTTTGGATAAGAATTTGACAATGCTGAGATCATGTTTGGAAGCATTTTTGTTGCCCTTTTGAGAACCAGCACACCTGAGACTATCAATCTCATAGTGGAATTCAACTTGAGGTCAACCCAGGAGTTCCAGCTTTTGAAGACGGTGTTAGTTGAGAACCATTTTAATGTTTCTGTGAAGTCCATTAAAGCTGTGGGAAGTACCCCAAGAGGGATTTTGTTAGCCCTGCTAGTCTATTCATCACTGCACTTGTCACCATTCCTACTGCATTCAAGGGAAATGGTGTTCAGGTGAATGATGAATCTATCATTATGGAGGGTTCGACTTTCTCTACAGCACCTCATGTGTTTGATATTGGAGTTAGCTCAAGGTGCAAACCTTTGACCCTCGTACAAAGGAAAAAGAAGAACATGAAGGTTTCTAAGATAAAGATATGAAGGTTACTGAAGATGTTACCCCTACAGGGGATGTAGAGGATAAGTTAGGTTTACCTGGGTCCTCACTGTTGTTGGGAGGGAGCAGGTTTCACCCACTTTCTACTACCCAAGATGAGGAAGATACCAGGAGGATTGCGGCTATGCCACATCGACCTTTCCATTACAAGGGTTTGAGCGAGAAGAAGACCAGGACTACATATTTGGCTAAGTTATGGATTATAATCGAGAGCCTAGAAATAAGAAAAATTCCTCAGTCGTTGAGATTCTTAGAAGGATGGGATAAGTGCCTGCCAAGGCCCACCTTGGACCGAGACTAGTTCCACAAGATAAATCTTGTTCCTCAAAAAAAGGATTGAGTAGAGATGTTGGAACATCTACTGTAGTGTCTAGTTCGCGTGTTAGGGCTCACACCACTCATCAACTTGTTGGTTCTGCCAATAGGCCTTCCGGACCTAAGCTATCGGTACCAAAGGAGATGGTGTAGCAATCTAAAACTGTTCAGCCAGTAATTACTAGTATGATCAATGTCTGAAGTTCTGAGGAGAATGTCAAGCCCAATGAGATCATTATTACTTCATAGGAACCAACCTCAGCCATTGAAAGAGCTGCCTACGGAGATTGTCTAAATCATGAATGGAAGAAAAGAATTCACTTCTATGAATAGAGAATTGCAACTAAAGAAAGATTTTGTCCTAAGTTTAATACAATAAAAGGTTACTAAGCTGGAAGTAGAATAATATGTGCAAGAAGTCCCAACCCAGTCTAAAAGGAGGCATTGATTCTGAGGGTTAGACCTTATCTGAAAGAGTTTGATGTTAGCAAATATTCTAAAGGCATCGTACCAACTCTAGTTAAGACTTTCAATGACATAAGAAACCCCCGACAACATATCAACCACTTTCTTGCAAGTTATTATAATGTGAGGGGGAGGGCAGTTTTGCTTTGTTGTTCCACCAGTTTGTTAGCAACCTCTTCAGAGTTCTGTTCAACTGGTACCCATAGCTGCCAAATAATTTAGTGAAAATATTTGTAGATTTGGAAAAACTATTTTTCAAGAAGTTTTTTGGGGCTTAGCACCTCAACACCATCAGTGATTTTGTGGTCAAGAAATAATGATGAGATGAGACATTGGTGAACTATATTTTATGATGGAGGAATTTAAGTATAAAAAGCATATTGCAGCTCCAAGAATAGCTTGCAATTGAGATTCAATGGAAGAGTTTACCATTAAGAATTTTGATAATTTGCTTAGCAAGGCCTGCAGCCTTCAAGGAGTTTACGATAGAATTGTGATAAGCAGAAATCATTAAAAGCTTTCAAAAAGAATTCTAAAACTGTTGTAGCACTAGATAAAGGCAAGCAGCCCATGCAAACTCAGACGGAGCAACGATGACAGAGTTACCAACCGCCACAGCAACATGATCAATCGACATCTTAGCAGAGGTATTATCAGATAGAGGAAAGATGCTCTTTATCACAGCTCTTAAGAAATTCTTTTGAGGATAAAGCAGTTAGTAAGATGTTCTATAGCCTAATTAAGAGATCTACTTTCCAGTTGCAAGAGCCCAAGAGGCTAGAGGAGATGAACAAGAAGGATCATCTACTCTACTGCCCTTATCACTGGATGCTTGGGCATACAATATAGGGTTGCTTCACTTTCAAGAATTGGCTCAAGACCAATCTCAAGAAAGGAAACATAATAATCCCAAAAGAGTACCTGAAAGAACCTGAAAGGAATTCTGTTAATGTAATTTTGTCCAATCCTATTATTCTGATTGACTCGTACGTGATTGATGATGGATGGAGTACAAAATGGAAAAAAATCCTCGAAGAAGATGCTATATCAGATTCAGGTAACTTTGGTGTATGGTTTGATTCAGAGTTCTGAACCTGCTAAGCCAACACTATCGATTGCAGTTGAAGTGCCGCTTTAGCGGAAGAAGACAGAGGAGACCAGAGGGGAAAAGAAGACTGAAGACCCAAAGAGTAGACTAGGGGCTGATTTTCCTAGGATGGTTGTTTTTTTTATTTTAGTGAGAAATATGCCAAACCTCTAACTCTGTATGATTATTAGTTTTCTCCCGTGGGTTACTATAATGAGAAAAGTTCTCATGTTGGCGACATTTTGACTATTTCTATCAATAATGTAACTAATCACAACCAACCTAATCTGGATCTTGATTTCAACTATAATATAAATTCTCAATTCATACTAAACCTAAGTGATCATGAAAAGGAGGAGGGTGACAGCAAGGAAACATATGATAGCTTTGGAAGTGACGTACTTCCTTGAAAATTTTTGGGACCACATATGGAAAATGAACTCTAACCCTCAGACTCTGAAGCAACTCCAAAGTAGCCAATTGTTCTAGCGCAAGAGAAGAAACTTGTAGTTTCAATGCAAAATTTGGAGGAGATGATAGAGATGAACTTAAGATGATAAAACATTTTACTCCCAAGAATGGGCCTGAAAGACAATGTAAAGTAGATGGTCGCTCAAGGAGAGTTGAACCCGCCAACAAACGAAATACCCATTCAGGAACGAATTAAGGAGACTGGTAAAAAAAAAGTGGAGTAAAACATGTTAGCCCATCTTTAGAAGTTGCCGACAACCTAAGCATCTACGGTGCTCTGATCCTATAAAAGGAGTTGAAGAAGCTCTGGTTAGGGCTTTACTTGCCTCAGAGGTTTGCTTAGCTCAATTGGTCAATAACTCATTGGATGAGGTCTTCTTATTAATAGAATAGTACAGTTTTAGCTTTACATATAGTGACTTGTTGCTATACACAACGGGCCATAACCAACCTATATACATCTCAATCACCATTGGCAAATTTACAGTCTCTAGGGTGTTAGTTGATCCAGGAGCATCAATAAATGTGATGAACCTGCGGACTTTAGCATGCCTGAAAATTGATGCCCGAGACCTCAAAACGGATTAAATGTTACTAAGAGGCTTCAATCAAAGGGGATAAATAGATATTGCATCAATTACACTACTTATGTTGATCGGTGATCTAGAAAGAAATATCATAAATAGATATTGCATCCTTCTCCACCCCCTGGCTTGGCCAATTAAGCCCTAATTTCATGGCTATTTAAACCACCCCTCTCACGGCCAAAGAAAGAGTGTTGTCAATTTGTTTGGAAAACCACTCTAAATTGCTCTCACAACTTCCCTAAACCTTCCTAAACTTATCCCATTCAAATCTCAACCATCTTCCTCCACTATAAAACCCTAACTTCAAGCTTGAAACCCAAGAATTTTTTTGTCACTCCATAAAACTATTCAAACCTTGAAATTGATTGCTCTCAAAGCCTTCCCAGACCAAACAAGAAAATTCTCCACCAAAATCCCTCTCTCTCGAGCACTTTAACCCACTCTTAGACTAAACCTGAATCAATTGTTGGTTAAAAACTTATAGAGACTTTCAACTAGCTCAAATTGGCACTTGGAGAAGCTAGTTAGTGAGGTCACAATGAATGTCTACAATCAACCCAATTGATGCCTCACCTGTTGAGCAAAGGTATTGAGCACCAACCCTAAAATCATGCTCGGTTTCATTAATTGTGAAGAGAAGTTTAATTTCATAGGTATTTAATTGTATGGATATGTTCATCTCCACTAGATGAAGTTATTTAATCAAACCCCATGCAATTTGGTTGAGTATTTAGCGATAGGTTTAGAAAACTTGTGGTTCTCGGTTTGGGTCAGATGTGGACGATGAACCGATGTCGCCCACTTGCGTGTATATCCATTGAATGGTGGAAAAGGAGTCAGATGGGGAGATGGAGCATAAAGCACGAGTAGAGTCAGTACTGATGCAGAAGGTGGTGTTGAATGGGAGTGCACCTCATGGGAAAACGGAGCTGCCAAGGATCGAGTCAGCGCCATGTGGATTAGAAGAAAAATAGACCATTTAAATGATTCAAATAATTTAGATACTTCAAAAATTCATAACTTGTTATAGAAAAATCAATCAAATTAAATAAAAACACCCCTCTGCTTATCAAATTGAGGAGAATCATGTAGAGTAAAAATAAAAATCATATGCTTTATATTTATTTTTAAATTAATTTAATACTCTAAACATTCATTAAATCATAAATAATTAAATGTTAATCACCATAATATGAATCTTAGAGGGTTAGTTCTCTTTTTGAATAGGAATTCTCTTTGATTTTTCTGAAGTCAGAGAACACCACTAAAATGGTAAACCTACTTTCTAAAGTTGAGTCACTCTATGCTTAAGTGTAATTATATAAATTAAAATAAAAATCAAAAAAATATATAGCTTGTTTTGGTAGGTTAACTGTGCTTAGGGGAGCATAAGAAAAATAAAACCTAACATTAAATGTCTTTAAAATATAATTTCCTTATTTAATTCATTAAAACCCTTAAAAAATTAAATAAATAAAAATATAATCTCAAAAAACATAAAATTGATCCACCCTAAAGATAATGGTCATGGAAAGCCTCTATATAAATTTTTAACTGATATGAATTGATTTGACCATCAAAGTGTATTTTTCAAAGCAATTGGGATTTTTACACAAAAATAATTATAATAAATATGATATAAATTAGAAAATTATGGAAGGTGGTTTGGAGTGGTCCTTGTGATTAGGCACACCCAAGGAAAAAAAAATTGTTTTTAAAATAAAAAAGTTCATTTTTGAGCAACTTTCTAATTTCAAAATAATTTAAAGAAGTTAAAATTGCTAAAATACCAAAAATGCACAAAAATGTCAAAAATTGTTTCCTTACCACTTGGGACTAATTAGAATATTTTTCCTAATTTTCTTAATATATATGCATATTTTAATGTTTAAAATGCATTTTCCTTAATTTTTCACTAAAATAGTTACAAAATATAAAATAAATATTAGAAAAATATGAAATTAATTTCACTTAGTTTATTTACGCCAAAAGGATCAATGAAAAATATAAAATTGATTTTCTAAAATAAACTACAAATTTTATTTATTTAACCACCTAAAAAAATAAATTTAAAAAATCCAAAATAATTCTAAATTACAAGAAATTTAACCCAAGTGGTCCTCTAACCTAGATGAACTTCAAGTAATTTTCCTAAAGATAGAAACTTTACCTTCGTTGATTAAATGGATTAACTTTACAGATTCATACTTTTGGATTAAAAAAATTATAAAAAGTAAAATAAAGATGTGAAAATTTTGATTTCTTCTTTGGTATTTCAATTAAGCCACGAAAGATATGTTAGCAAATTTTAATGCCCATATGAATTAATTTAAAAGTCATATGAAGACAGAAGCCCTATGGGCAAAACTGTAATTTCCACCTTTTCCCCCCTAATCAATATTTAAGATGAGCTAAGGGCTTAAAGGGTATTATTTTATCCTAAACAATATTCTAAGGTTATTGGAACGTGAGGGTAAGGAGTAGAAACCAATTCATATGTTGATTGATAAGTTCCCCTATTTAATATGAAAAACTAAATAGGGTTTATTTTAAGCTGGGTTTTTTAAGTTTCCTATAAGGAAGGGCAAGCCCTTATATTTAATTACATCTTAGATAATCAAAGTAACTTAAGAAAACTCTCGATTTAGATCACAAAATATTGTCTTCAAGAATTTGAAGTTGTAGAACTTTTCTACGATCGGACCAAAGAAGTGTCAAAGAGGAATGACTCAAATTTGGAACATTGTATTTTGGAATCCAAAGGAAGTAGTACTATAGGATGTCATGGATCCTGAGGAGAACCTTGCTGACTTCCCAAGCTATCCTATGGTTTGACTTCTTTTTTTAGAAGGAAAAATTATTTAAATGTTACATCCTACCAATTTTATTAGTTATGGCTTAAATTTATGCAAGACGGTCTCACAAATAGCATGGAACATGTGATGATTTAGGTCGTGAAGAAAGGCAAACTCAAAATCCTAAAATGAGTTAGGGCTTAAATTGTATAGCAGAGCTATACAAAGGTCTAAAGATGAGTTGAGGATTTATGTCGCACTAGGCAGACAACCTCAAAAATCATATGGCTTGTTTCCTAATTCTAAGGAAAGATGTGTTGATGCAGATCCACATGCTATTGTAGATTACTACCTACGGTGTTAGCTCCAAGCTCCTCGATAAAATAATAGTCCTAAAGTCTAAGGTTTAAAGGTTTAAATGATAAGTTCAAGTTCAATCACTATGGGGGGGTTAAAGTCGATTAGAGCAACACCAGTTAGGATCCCACGATTCCCTCAATCTGGTATCACTATTTTTTTTTAATTTATATAGCATAAACAAGTTGTTACACTTATTTAAATTAGGGAGACCTCATTAGCAATTATGGGTTACCTCCTGCAAGGGACTCCTGTAAATTAAAAAGGACATTTTAAGTTTAGTGAAAATGCAAAGGATTTATGGTTACCTTTGAAACAATTTATTTTAGATTTTTGAAAATGTTGATTAATTTTTTGAAAATGTTTTTTATTTTTGCAAGTAAATTAAAGTGCATAACCAAGAAATTATAATATTTTGCAGCAAAAGTAGATTGCATAAAGTAAAATGAAATAAATTAAATCACACTGTAAAAGCGTACATGTCATCTTCTCGGCATTCCTGCTGAAAGATAAGCTTCTGGAACATGTATATAATTTTGCAGGAATTTAAATAAATCACAAGAGTAGATGAAGGTGTGGCAACCAAACGCTCAAACCACGGCTCACTGAGTTCCGAAAGATCTTACTGGATGATTTTATAGAACAAAATATAGCAAGTTGAATTTGTCTTTAAAAATATCCAAGAGATTCCAAACTGTTCGGGGAATGACCCTTAATCGCTTTAAATATCTCTTGAAACATTTTGAGTTCATTTTGAACTTTTTATACTGTTCCATTAATCATCCCAAGGTTGAAGTAAAATTACCCCATCTCTCAGTGAAACTTGGTATTTTAATTATCTCAAAACTGATAGTCACTTAACATGTCATTGACAGTTATATGAATGGGTACCCAAAAGGCAAATCTAAAGTCATGAGGGATTTTAATGCCCAGAGTTAAAGTAGTGCCTAAAGTGTTTGAAAGTGTTTATCAATTAATTATGTCCATCTTTTCTACTACCAATTAAGATAATTCTTACATATCAAACCTAGTTCATTTTTAGGCCCTCTTAGTTTCAATTTTCAAAGTAAATTTATCAAAATTAAAAATTAAAATGGGATTTCAATTCTCATTAATATCAGACTTAGCATCCAACTAGTGGGCTTTAAATGAGTAAATTGCTATATTCATAGCTTTAAGCCCATTACTTTAGGATTATCATATTGAATTGATTTCAAAGTCATGACAATTATCAAGATTACAATTTTACCCTTACCATGAAAAGATGGCAAATTGGTTTCTACCTGTTAACCCATTATGTTTCAAGCATCCAAAACATTTTATTATAATCAATAATACCCATTTACCTTTTGATCAATCCTAAAATTTAATTAAGGCGTTAAAATTCCAAAATTACCATTTTTCCCCTATGGCTCCCTATCCTATAACTTATCAAACAAAACCCAAGTGACCTTAAAATTTTCATGCAGACTCAATCATGAGTTAATTAAAATGTCAAAGGAAAAAATTGTGGTCTTTTAGATTTTTAATTAATTTATAAAAATATTTTAACTCAAAAATAAGATTTTTTAATATTAGTTTATTTATTTAATCAAAGTAAGATTTTTTTATTATGGTAAAATTATTAGAGGTTCACTTAAGTCAGAGGAACACTTAGGAAAAATTCCACGATTTATAAAATTACATTTTAATTGTTATAATTATTTAATGATTTAGTTAAATAAAAAATATGTTTTAATTAAAAATTTTTTTTTAAAATTTTTATTATATCTCTTTGAGTCCAAAAAACTCAGAGGAAAAAAAAAATAAATTTTTTTTATTTTTAATTTATTTATTATATTTATTTTAATGGAAAATTAAGGAAAATTTATTTTAGGCTTTTAAAATTTTATTTTTTATTTCAAAAATTTAGAAAAAAAATTTTAATGTGTCTCAAGTGATTAGGAAGTAATTAGGAACATTTTAGACCATTTTAATATTTTTTAAAATTTTAATTATTTTTAATTTAAGATATAACTTTAAAATGAAGTATTTTCTCACAAATATATTTTACTTTTTCTAAGTGCCCCTGATCACAAGGAACTCAGAAAACCACTTTTCATAATTTTCCTAACTGTATTTAATTTAATTTAATTTTTTTTGTACAAAAATATAAATTTTCTTAGAAAATCAACTTAATCAAATAAATTTCAAATTTTTACGTTGAGTCAACATGATTTTTCTACTTAATATGGAAATGATTTTATTAGTTTTTAAATGAAATTTAATTTAAATAATTTAAGATAAGTCATAAGCATTTAACAAGCTATAGAAATATACAAAATTATCCAAACTATTATGATATTTTTCCTAAGCTCTTCTGATCACACGAAACCTACTAAAATTTATCCCATAATTTTCTAAGTGATATTTTAATTTATATAATTTCTTAAGCCAAAATAGTCATCGACATATAGAAATAAGAGTTATATGCATAGAGTTGCTCTCTGACTTTGGAAAAATCAAAGATCATTCCTTCTACTATGAGGAATGAACCCTCAAAGTTTCAATCTTTGATGAACAATATTTAATCACTTAAAATTAAAACACCTCAGAGACTATGTAACTAATTAAAAATTAGAGACTCAGCAAATAACTTTCATATTTGGTTCATATTGTTCTCCTCTATTCACTAAGTAAGAGGATATTTTTATTTTATTTTCTTGATTTTTCTATGCAAAGTTATGAATTTTTGATGTTCTAGCATTAAATTAAATCATAAAATCTCATTTTTCTACTTAATCCAGTCAGATGCCGCGTCAACCTATGGCGAGTCAAGCTTTACATGAGGTGCTCTCTTAATCGACGCCACCAGCCATGGAGCTGCCTCGTCAGCCTATGGTTTGCGTAACAAGAGTTTGTCCGGCTTAATCTCGTCCGACCATCCAATACACGTGCGATCAGACGATTATCTGTCATTGTCCTCAATTGACCTAACCCGTAAGCCGTCCAACTTCAAACCTTTAGAGCACAAGCTAGACTCAATCAAATCACTTCAAGTTTGCTACGAAACCTTGATCTACTTAAGACAAATCTATCTATACAATTGATCGAGCATGAAATATGATATATATATATTTATGGAGAATCAAATTAAGCTCAGATTCATTGAAGAGTTCAATTCCTTTGTTTGAGAGGTGTAGTCATAATTAGATGGTTGGAGAATCCTTAGTGGAGTCCAACAAGCCTCCTGATGAGTTATTGAGCTATGGTGAATTGCTTAGGTATGATTTTGACCAAAGTGACTTTCAAGTGTTGGTCTTGAGCTAGGTTATATGGTCTCTCTAATGGAGTATTTATGGAGAATAAACTCCTCTCAGTCTAGGGATGGTGTGGGCACAATAAATTTGAGTTTGTTGTACTGTGGAGGTGTGGAGAAAATGTGGTCGGAATTATTCTAGTTTTGAACTAAAAAATTAAACTCAGGCAGAGGGAATTAAGGTTAGAGATTAGTGGGGATGAGTTTCTCTAGTTTGCAAGGAGGTCTGATGACTTTTTTGTCAGAGTTTTTTTTATGTTTTTGATTATCCTCCCCTTTGGCTATGGAAGAGGTTGGTTTAAATAACCATGGAAGGGGTGGCTAGATGGGCTTCAATTTAGGTTTAAATGGTTGCCTATGCGGAGGGCTGAGAATTGCAATCAACCAATGTTGATGAGCCATAGTGGATGGGTAAATTTGGGTTTGGATTTAAGGAGGGTGGCTCTGAGTTTGGGTTTCTCCTGCCACTAGGTTAGCAGGGTCAGGGATTGTGGCCAGAGAAGTAAGGGGATCCTGGAGAGGTTTAACGATGATTAACACTGAATGGTTAAGGTTGATGGAAAAAATATCTTGGTTTAAGACAAATATTGGAGGAGATCTTATAAATCAAGGGATCAATTGTCCATAGCTCATATAGGGTAGGTTGGGTGGGTCTAAATAGTTGTTCTAAATAGTTGTAGTGGTGGCTTTGGTTTGATCAACTTGGTTTGGTTTTATTAACTTTTTTGGTTCAAGTTGGACTAGACTTTGGCTTGAGCTTAGAATGAGTTCAATTGATTGAGCAACTTGACTTGGATGATTGTCATGAATATTTTAGAAAAAGGAATGAGCCATTTTGAATTGATTTGCAAGCTCAATTTAAAGGATTTTGGCTCATGGCAAATTTTGGTGCTTTTGGGCCAACCTTAGTTTTTGATTGGGCTAGGACTTAGGTTTGAAAAAAATTATGGTTCAAATTGGTCCCAAGGATTAGCATGAAGAGTTTTGGATACCAATTGAGTGGAAATTTTGGAGTTATGAAGCTCAAGTTGTGGAATATGGAGTTCTGGGCAAAATTAGGGGTTTTGGTCCAAATTAAATTTGAGTAAAATTGGAGCTTGACCAAGGCCAATTCAAAGTTCCATTTGATGTGGGGAAGTGTTGTAAGGAGTTTAGAATTCAAAATTGGGGCAATTAGATAGGTTTGGGGGTTCAATTTGGTGAAATTGTGGCATAGGGTCAAATTGGGAATTTTGAATTGGGCTTAGGATTTAGGTTTAAAATTGTGTCAAATTGGGTTTTTATTTGGTTTTAATTTTAGTTTATAATTTAAATTGGGGGAAATTGAGATGAAATTGGTGGACATTGGGGTGAATTGAGGTAATTGTGCCTTTAAAGGCAATTTGGGGATTTTGGTATAAATTAGTCAAATTGGTTAAATTGGGCTCAATGACGTTGTCTAAATTAGTTTTGGGGACATTTAAAAAGATTTTGAAGGTTTTGGGATAGTTTGGGTCACGTGGGGTTTTTTTTTTGACAAAATTAGGGGTATTTTGGTAATTTTAAAGATTTTGGGGGTGTTTTGGGCAACTACGGTGGTTTCAAATGGTTTGAAATGGTTTTTCAACAAAGTTGGATATTTTGGGTAATTTTTGAGATTTTGGTCAAAGTTAGGGTTTCAAGGGTAGTTTGGTAAATTGGGGTAAAATTAGGTATTTTAGTAGGATTGGGTTTGCCAACCACACAGCCACCCTACTTGAGCCATGGACTAAAATAATTCCCTAGTTGAGATAGGAGGGGCTCCTAAAGCAACACAGAATTGGATGTAACATCTTCAACCTCTGAAATTTGAATTGAAAGATTTCAATGGGGCTCCTAAAGCAATGTGGAATTAGATGTGACATCCTCAAACTCTGGAATTTCATTTGAAAGATTTTGATAGGAGGGGCTCCTAAAGTAATGCAGAATTGGAAATAACATCTTGAACCTCTGAAATTTGATTTCAAAGATTGTGATAGGAGTGGATCCTATAGCAACGCGCAATTGGACGTTACATCCTCAACCTCCCGAATTTGATTTGAAAGATTGCAAAAGGAGGGGCTTCTAAAGCAACACAAAATTGGATGTGAACTCCTTAACCTCTGGAATTTGATTTGAAAGATTACGATAGCAGGGGGTCTTAAAGCACACCAAATTGGATGTGACATCCTCAATTTCTTGAATTTGATTTGAAAGATTGTGATATGAGAGGTTCCTAATGCAATGCGAAATTGGATGTAACATCTTAAACCTCTAGAATTTGATTTGGAAGATTGTGATAGGAGAGTCTCCAAAAGCAATGCAGAATCGAATGTGACATCCTCAACCTATGAAGTTTGATTTAAAAGATTGTGATATGAGGAGCTCTTAAAGCAATGCAAAATCGGATGTAACATCCTCAACCTCTAGAACTTGATTTGAATGATTATAATAGGAGGAGCTCATAAAGTAATGAAAAACCGGATGTAACATCCTTTTCCTCTGGAATTTTATGGAATTTAAATGAATTGGACGACCTTGCACCAACCTTTGAATTTCATGAATGTGGGAAATTTCTCAAATAGGACGTGGAAAATATGTGGATGGAGTCAGAATCCATGCACTAACCCAAATATTTCATGAGTGCGGAAAATTTCTCTGATAGAATTTGGAAAATATGTGGAAAGAATTGACATACATGCACCGACCCAAAAATTTTATTAGTGTGGAAAATTTTTCGTTTAAATTGTGTAAGAATATGTTGAAAGAGTCGGAATCCATGCACCAAACTGGAAATTTCATGATTGCAAAAAAATTCTCGGATAGAACATGGAAAATATGTGGACGGAATCTGAATCCATCCACCGACCTAGAAATTTCATGTGTGAAAAAATTCTCAGATAATTTGTGGAAAATATGTGGATGGAATAGGAACCTATTCACCGACCCAAATATTTTATGCGTGTGGAAAATTTCTTATATAGAACGTGGAAAATATTTGGAAGGAATTGGAATCCATGCACCGACCCAAAAATTTCATGGGAATCAAAATTCAAGTACTGACCCCGAGTGCTGAGATTGTTGAGAAGGGAATAGGTCTAAAGCTATCCCGAATGCTGAGATTTCACGAATACAAAGATTTACAGAAATTTGCTGAGATTTTGTGAGTGGCACTCTATGGGGATTGTGACAAATTTGTGCAGAAAGAGACATTTGTGCTGTGAAAGCAGAGAGTGTGGAACTTTGAATTTGAGAGGAATTAAATTATTAAATTTATCATTTTTCTTATTGTCTTCATCACAATTTATTATCACAATATTTATTTTTTTTTCAAATTTAAACTCCATCGATTGAATTTTTTGAAATAAATTTTATTATCAGACTTTAGTTGTATCATTCTTTGTTCATTATAATTTAGAACCAACGTTCTATTTCACACTTTAATGGGCAAGATTAAGTCTCTTTAGATTATGATGATTTTGATCAATCATATAGGAAGTATGGTGTCCAGCTCTAATCTCTCTATTCAATATAATTTTGTAAATCGTGAAGGAAATAGGTCTACTGATTGGTTGGCTAAACATGGGCATAATGGCATTTTTATTGGGCAAACTCCTCCTCACCCCCTTTACGATTTGATTCATTGTGATATTATTGATGCCCCCTATTTACGTGCTTGAGGATGTTGTTTTGCGGTATAATGATGGCTTGCATTACCTCAAGTTCATTTGGAACGTTTCTTTCTGTCATTTCTTTACTGTATCTTGGGTTTATGATTTGGATTTTGATAATTTTGTTACCTATTTTGGCTTTCTAGAAAATAAAGTATGCTGCTTTGAGTACATCAAGCACTTGCTCAAAATTGCTTCGAGGCATGAGATGAGGTTATATTGAGAGGCCCATGGCTCTCTTTTTTGGTGGCACTATTTCATGATTAAATTGGAGGCCAAGGGCTCCTGTTGTGTGATTACTATTACCAAAGTTGGAGGCCCATGGCTCCACTCTGTGCCTCTGATTTGGTTTACAGGTGGGGGGTTTCATTTTTTGTGGGTGTAGTTTCATTCTTATGTGATATATACTTATTTGGATAAAAACCGTGAGTTGTATTATGTGGAGCTTTATGGCATTTTGCTTCACAACTTTGGTGGTTATTTTTTCATTGCAGTCTTTTATTTTTGGCATACCCTCCTGGCTTTTGAAGATGAGTGACATTATTGTATTATTATCTTTTGTACCTCTCTTTATGGTGTGTCTCACGAGCTGAAATTTTGGTATTGGCCTATGCTTTATTTTGATTGGAGGCTCACAGCCCATAATGCTTATGTTAGATACACTGGAAGGATAGGAGATGTTTGTCTTTTCTATATGGGGAGGATGTGTGGTATTTTGTTTACTATTGTAGTTTGAAGTTTTGGTTGTGCGTGCCTGTCAGTGTGATACTCTCAAATTTGGGGCTTTATGCCTTTATATTTTTTATAATCATTGGAAGAAGTGTATTCTGTATAGAATACTGATTTTACTGGACTGCAAAGATGAGCTTTACGGTAATATGATGCCTTATGGGATACTTTTTTTGTTTATACTTGGAGATTACCGGAGGATGTTTGTGTTGGTTGGTTGAGCTAGCGTAGTTAACGATTTTCATTTTGGGGTTGGTTTGGTGGTGGCTACCGGCATTTAAGGCCATGAATGATATCTTACTGCTATTTTTAAAAGTTATGAGGTTCCATCAGAAGCCTAATTTTTATGCCACTTCTCGGGTTCTATTTTTCTGTAGCACCCTTTACCATTGGAGTATAATGAATGTTTTTTAATGCCTAATCCACTTACTGTCATTATTTCTACTAACATAAATGGTCTATAGGTTTTAAGAAGCTGCCATATTACTGGTTTGTTTCTTTTCTAGGCCTGTTATATTGCTACATTTTTTCTCTCGGATAAGGAGATCGAGCAGTTTCAAGATTTTGGGACCTACAGCTCGCATGCTACTGTTTCACACTTTATGTACATGTTTACTTTTAGTATACTACTTTTGTTTGGTATACTTTTTTGGGATACATGTGTTTTTGGAAGTGAAAGCTTTTTTGCATCTTTTTCACCTTTTTGTGTGGACTTGTATTGTGGACGGAGGAACCCTTAGGTTTCAATGTATTTTTATTCTTCTTTAGTAGAGATCCTCCTTACCTCTCAAATTATGTACTCTCTTTATTATAATTAACGCATAAGGAGCCATGAGCTGCTCTTTTAATTAAAAAAATTTTTGTAATTTAGAACCAACGTGTGGTTCTGCGGCTTTTTATCCATTGCACAAAAGGGCAATTTGACAAATACATTGAAATCTGAAGAAACTTTGTTAAACTTTTATTCAAACATCTGTTACAATCCGAACGCATGCTGAAGATGTTAAAAGCTAACATGTTGAGGACATTCTGAAGCATCAAATGTTGAATACACATCAAATACTGAATACACCTGGAACTTTACATATCATATCTGTCATTATGTGATGTAGTAGAAAAAGTGACAACTATCTATCTGTCCTTTGTGGCGAGCTCATGATCAAGCTGACCTTCTAAGCCATGCTCTAAGATAAGAATTCTTGTTGCGTGCACCTAGAGGTACAACTATCTCTTAGCTTGTATGGGCAAAATTCTTATAATTCTTGGTCTGGATGGAATCCATGTGGTATCTTGCTATTATCCATTCTTCTTAATGTAACACAAACTCTGCAGTGTCGCACTCCTGGGATGCAGTGCTTTGTCAAATCTGCTCTATTTCCTTTCAAAATTAAAACTAAACCCACTGGCAACAAAATTTCAACAGATCTTTGGAATTCTCAGAGGCCAACAATATCAATTTATTTCCCAACAAAATATTGCTCTTGCTCATAAAGGACACTACACAAAAGGGCCTAACAAAATCATGGTGATCAATATGTAAAAGGTTGTAGTCTCCTTCCTCGTAAATGTTGATTAAGCAATTGTTTGGGATGCAATCTGCCTATAGTATTCTCCAATTGACCATTCTCTTGATCATTTTTTTTATCTCAGAAGGCAGAGGATCCACGTCGACGTATCTTAGGAAACCTGGGGGGTTCCTTAGCTTATCCTATATGAAGTTATAGCAGCAAACACATTGAAATGTAACTCTTCCCTTGCCTCTCATCCATTTTTGGGCCTTTGGGTAGGTCTTCTTCATTAGCAGACTAGTCCGACTACTGTCCCTCAAGTTGAAAATGCATTCGAGAATCTCTCATTACTTTTGGAAAAAACCCCTGTGTACAATGCCGGAAATTCTAAGATGTTAACGAATTTCCCTTGAATTTTCTCATAAAACTAAAATTCTCTTTTCTTGACTGTGCTCATTCTTTCTAAATCTAGGGTAAGAATTCTTCACAATTGTTGGGGCTGCTCCCCCATTTCAATATCTGTGGGAAACCATGCCTATGTTGCCTCTATATACAGTAGGATGTATGACTCAGCATCTCGATGCTCGGCCTCTCGGCACCTTATGTTAGTAGTTGTATACTCCTCAAAGTTACAATAATGCTTTAAGTGGAGGATGTTACATCATGGTCACTCAACAAATGCCCCTGCTGTTGATGCTTATCTTGGAATCTCAACGTTGCACATCGGGCAACCCTGATAAAGCTCATTTGGAATCTCTGGTAGTGTCGGCTCTGTGACAAACTCCGACTCATCTGCCATGACGTGCAGAGTTTTGGACATTTCCCTCATCCATGGATCATATAATCCCTCCCAGAACTCAGGGTGAGTGTCGCCTCTACTTCTTTTATAGATATTCTCTCTTATCGTAGGAAAGCCCTATGCCTGTGACGGTTAGTGTTACGGTGTTGTGTCCTTCTAAGAAATGCATCTATTACTCTTTCTTTATTGGCACTGACCAAGTTTTCTGTCAGTACGGTGATTATGGACTGTAAATGGCTGGTTCCTTCCATTGCATGTTGTAGCTTCACTGCTTTCTTCCTCTTCAGTGAGGAGTCTTATTCAGTACTAATTTTGAGAGTTGATGGTAACCCTTCTGTCTCTAGGCGGCTGACTATGCTCATCATCATAGTCTACATTGACATGACTGAAGTCCAAGTGAAAGTCTACAATACCACTCTAGGTTGTTCTTCCTTCATTTAGTTTGAGATTCAAGTTGTCTTTAAAGGCAAAAATTTGCTTCTACCCAAAAATTTTTCTGCATAAGACAAAAAAATCTCAGTGCGTTGAAATTTAGAATGAACAAGAACAATAATAAATTAGTTAATAAACAAATTCTGAATTTTTACAAGTGCAATTCTTTTATTTATTTAATTTATCTTAGTGAAATATAAAAATTAAAATGAATGAAATTAAGATAGGCAATTTCAAAATTTCATTTTATTTAAGTTGATTCTATTACAAAATTTTGGACCCAGTCACAAATGCCGGCTAAACAAACATCTCCAAAACAAGTAACATTTTCAAAAATTCATTTCAAGCAACATCATGTTGTGTAGTATGTCTTCAAATATTGATCATTAATCAACAGCATAGGCCTTTCACCTCAAAAATACACCAGCTAGTAAGATCCTCCTGAATAGACCTTCTCTATGATAAATGGTCCCTCCCAAGTTGGTTCAAATTTTCCACCTATCTTACGGTGTGTGAGAATAGGTCTTTTGAGAATGTGTACAAGATCACCAACTTTGAACACCCTCGAGCGGACCATCTTTTCATGAGCCTAGACTATTGTTTCTTGGTAGAGTTCTAAATTCTGTTGTGCTTCTAATCATTTTTCCTTGAGACCTTCCAATTCTTCAATTCTTAGCTTTGCGCTTTATTATGTTGTAATCTGATTAGTGACTCTAAGAGAAAGTATCTACACTTCTAACGGTAGTACGACCTAAGACCCGTATAAAAGTGCATTGGATGTACAATGAGTGGTAGTTTTGAATGTCATTCTGTATGCCCATAAAGCTTCTAACAATTTATCATGCCATCCTCTTTTATTCTCGTCCAATGTCTTCTTCAAAATTTGAATGAGCATCTTATTGAAGGCCTTGGCCAGGCCGTTTGCTCTGGGATAGTAAATTGTAGAGTATATCCAATATATTCCATGTCTCTTGACAAAGTTATTGATCATAGTGATCTTGAAGTTTGACCCATTGTCTTAAATATTCTTGCGCAACACACCAAAACTGTAGACAATCTTAATCTTGAAGAATTGAACAGCATGTTGTGTTGTAACTTCCCATAACGACACTTCTTCTGCCCATTTGGAGAAGTAATCTATAGCTATAAGAGTAAATCTATGTTCCTTAAAAGATGGAGGATCTATTAGACCTATTATGTTCGTGTCTCAACACTCGAATGTTCACAAGGCAACGGTTGGATGTAGCACATTCGGAGGTTGGTGTAAGACCACCACATGCACTTGGAAATTGTTACACTTTCTGGCTGTATCCATGCAATTGAATATCATTGCTGACCAATAATATTTGAGTCTTTTAATCTTCATTTCCATCTTTGGCCTTGACTGGTGAGCTCCTCACAATCTGATGTGTACTTCTCTGACAATATTTTGTGCTTCGGCTCTGTTTACACATCTCAGTCACATCTATTTAAATGATCTTTTGTAGAGGACATCGCCAACTAGAACATACGACATAGCTCTTCTTGTGGAGTGATATGTTTTGGATTTTATGTCTGTTAGCTTTCCTGTTTGCAAATATTCTATAAATAGCTTGCATCAATCTTTGTTAATGTCAGCAATTGTAATAAACATCTCTACTTCTTTTCTAAGCGTGTGTAGATTGTCGAGGTCGGTCTGAGACAAAACCTGACGTCCTTATACTGTAATGTCAATAAAATCCTTCAGCGGACACGCCAGTTCCATAGCAAGTTTGGTTAGAGCATCGACAGAGTCATTATCTCCTTGAGGAATCCGACATAGACTCACACTAGAGATCTATTCTAACAACTTCATTCTGTACCAATAGTATTTTGCAAACATTGGCTTCAAAATCTTATACTGTCAGGAAACTTGTTGGATGACGAGTGGTGAGTCGCCATAGATAGAAATGCTTGTAATATTCATTGACATTGCCAATTCTAACCTGGTGATAAATGCTTCATATTCTACTTCATTATTTGTGCATGACTCTATAAGGTGATACAAGAATCTCAGCATACTATGATTTGGTTTGATGAAGATCAGACCAATTTTTGTTTTTCCTGGAGATACAACTAAAATATATAGTATGTTTAGACATAATTTTATACCTATTTTTGAGATATTGCGCTTTAATGTAAGATATTTTTGTGTTTTTCTTGCAGACGCAAGTAAAAAGGGTGAAAGATGATTGAAGAAGTGAAGAAGGATCAAATTTAGAGCAAAAACATGAGAAATGTGCAAAAGAGTTTTGGCGCCTAAGGGCCAGATCCGGCGCTTAAGCTCCGATTAAATAGAGAAGGCCGCGCCTAAGCGCCAGAGGCCCCATAATTAAGCGCCAATGGCAGTTATTGGACGAGTAGATTCGGTTTCTGTAAATTTTGAAGAGGTTTTTGAGGCACCCATTGGTTTAATAGGTAATTTTAACCACCATGGATGAAAATTATCACAAAAAGATGCATCAGTTGGGGAAATACATCAAATATAGACATATTTTGAAGAGAAACCAATGCACCTTTTGGAAAATTATAAAAGAAAGAAGATTGGGACATTGAAAGAGGGCCTAAAAGTATTGGAAAGTTTTGAAAGTTCTCATTTGGGGAGTTTGTCTGGTGAGATTTTCAGGCACCACTTTTACTTTTATTTTATCCTTTTCATTATTTTATTTTGAGTGATTGTAAAGAGAAGAGAATCAATGGAACTTCAAGAATTTTGTGAGAAACTTGAGATAAGTTTTTGTCTTTTTGTTTTAAGACTACTTTTGGTTTTAATTGAAACTTTTTGTTGGTTTGACAATGATTTCTTCTTTTAAACTAAAGTGTGCTTTTGTTTTCTCCATTGATTTTGAGTAGTTTTCTTTATCTTTCTTCTTAAAATGATAAGTAATTTAATTTTGGATGGAAGTTTTGGAAAGTATTGATCTTCAATGATGGAAGAAGTTTTGATGATTTAAATTCATGCACTTCATTTACTTCTTGATTTGGCCAATCCAGATGTTAAAATTTGTTGTGAGAACATGTAAGAACCGGGCTGGTATTTTCTCAGTCAACAATTGGAAAGAATCACATGAGATTATATGAATGAGAATGTAGTTTATATGATTGAGTGTAAATAAATGGGAAAATATTCATTGAAGGGTGTAGAGTTAGAGGACTTTAAAGTGACAGGTTAAATCCCCTAACTTGGTTTATTGTTTTAGGTTTTGATATGAGAATGTTAGCCCCCAGGTGGAGGGAACCGAGGGAACTTTAGAGTGAGAGCTAGTATCTTCCCTGCCTAGCCGGTCTTAAGAACTATTCAAACTTTAAATTAGTCAATATTCTTTATAGCATCTATAGTAAGGGTAAAGAATATTATTGCTCCTATTTGACACAATATAATTTGCATACTTTCACAATAGAATTCCAATACTTATGATTGATTCATAACAAGAAGACAAATATTTTCATATTTAGTGCTTCTCTTCTACAAAAACTATAGTTATATTTTTAAATTGTTATTGTTCTATCAAAATATTGGAAATACAAAAATATTTAAATTTTCATTACTGCAAAAATCATCTTTAGTTTAGATAATAATCTTTTTATTAAAAATAGAAAGTTTGTTGCTCAATAGTGCATATTGTGTATTCTCCCTGTGGGTTCGATATTCAGGTCTTAATCAAAAAGACCTATATTACTTGATAACGATACATATACTTGCATTGTATCCAAATATATAAATTAAAAGTTAAATTCTTCTTTTTCTTCAGGATTAAGTTTTTGGTTTTGTTGCAAAGAAAGAAAATATAAGTGAAATATATTCTTAATTATTATTGTACTGTGCATATGAGCAGTATCCAAGGATCAAGTTTTTAATGCCGTTGCCGGGGAGAAATTGATTTTAAAAGCAAATTTCTATTTTTTGAAAGTTTTATTTAAACTTTCAGTTATCTTATCTTTTTTTATTTTGTTTTATATATTTTATTTTATTTTTATTTATTATATGTTAGTGTATGCATAATTTAAGTTCTGAAGGACTAGTGCCCTACGATTCTGAATTTGAAAGAACTATTAGAAAAATCAGAAAAACCACAAAAATTATAAATTTTGAAAAATGCAAAAATATTACAGAAATGGCAGACCAAAATAATCAAAATGCTGAAATTTATCAAGAGTTTAGACCTTTAAGAGATTATTCCAACCCTACTATAGATGAACTTCATTGTAGTATTCAAAAACCTACTGTAGTAGCTAATTCATTTCAGCTTAAACCTGTTATTATCCAAATGGTATCAAATAATCAAATTGGGGGATCACCAACTGAAAATCCAAATTTACATCTTACCAATTTTCTAGAATTGTGTGCTACATTTAAATACAATGGTGTTTCAGATGATGCCATAAGACTAGGTTACTTCCTTTCTCCTTGAGAGATAAAGCTAAGATGTGGTTAAATTCACGAGCACCTAGATCTATCAGAACTTTAGGTGATTTAGCACAAAAATTTCTTGCTAAATATTTTTAACCATCAAAAACTGCCAAGCTTAGAAATGATATTACATATTTTAATCAATTTGAAGGGGAATCTATTTATGAAGCATGGGAAATCTTTAAAGAACTCTTAAGAAAGTGTCTACACCATGCTATACAAGATTGGTTAATAATTAAAACTTTTTATAATGGATTAGTTGGATCTCTTAGATCAATTATCGATGTCGTTGCTGGTGGTTCATTGATGTCAGGATTAGTTGGGTCTCTTAGATCTATTATTGATGCCGCTGCTGGTGGTTCATTGATGTCAAAACCATTTCATGATGCTTATGCTTTAATTAAAGATATGACTACCAAGGATTAGTTGGGTCTCTTAGATCTATTATTGATGCCGCTGCTGGTGGTTCATTGATGTCAAAACCATTTCATGATGCTTATGCTTTAATTAAATAAATGGCTTCCAATAATTTTTTAGTGGCCTTCTGAGAAGGTAAATCTTAAGAAAGTAGCCAATATTCATGAAACTAATGCAGTTACCATGTTAGTAAATCAAGTTACTGCAATTTCAAGGAAGTTTGACAAATTTGGAATGAATTTTTCTCAACCAGTTACCATGATTGAAGAGAATTCATTAAGCCAAATGGTAGATTCTCAAGCATCATTAAAAACTTTGAATGTCATAAATAATAAGCAGAATAACCCATATTCAAATTATTATAACCCAGGTCTAGAAAAACCAACCCAAATTTAACAAAAATAACAATTAGGGTGGTAATAATCAACAATGGGGGAACAACCAAGGAAACTGATTGGGAAATTGAAACAACCAAGGAAATAATAATTATAAATCTACTTATCCTCCAGGTTTCAACAGTAATACACAATTTAAGGAGAAGAAGTTGTATATAGAAGAAGTGGTGTTACAAATGGAAACTCAGTTACAAGACAAGGAGCTACAATTAGAAATATTGAGAATCAACTTGGAAAAATAGCAAATTCATTAAGTAATAGATCCTATGGAGCACTTCCTAGTTACAATTAAAAATATTGAGAATCAACTTAGGAAAAAAGCAAAATTCATTAAGTAATAGATCCCAAGGAACACTTCCTAATAATACTGAATCAAATCCAAAAGACCAGAATAAAGAACAAGTAAAAGCTGTTCAACTTAGAAAGGAAGAGAGTTGGAAGGTCGGGTTTAAAAAGAAATTGAAGTAAAGAGAGAAGAAGTTGAAGAATCAAAAGAGGACGCTCCAAAAGATTCTGAGAGACCTATTTCTCCACTAAAATTTGATTTGAAAAAACCACCACCTCCATTTCCTCAGAGACTTCATCAGTAGAAGTGGGATAAGCAATTTTCAAAATTTTTGAAAATATTTAAGAAGCTTACAATTAATATTCCATTTGTTGAAGCCTTAAAACAAATGTCGAGCTATGTAAAGATTATGAAGGATATTCTTAACAGAAAAAAAAAGTTTGAAGATAATGAGACTGTTGCATTTAGTGAGGAGTACAATAGTATAATTCAAAAGAAGCTTCCTGAAAAGCTTAAAGATCCTGATAGCTTTACAATTCCATGTGTAATAGGAGACAAATTTTATGGGAAAGCTTTATGTGATTTAGGTGCAAGCATTAACCTTATGTCATTATCAATATTCAAAGGATTGTAATTAGGAGAAATAAACCATACTACTGTAACTCTACAGTTAGCAGATCATTTGATATCCATAAAGGAGATTGAATCCTGTTATGAAATAAGTTGTAACGAAAGAAATTTTAAAGTGGTTAGATGCTGGAATTATCTACCTTACTTTAAAAAGTGCATGTGTTAGTCCAATTCATTTTGTTCCTAAGAAAGGAGTGACTGTAACTATAAATGAACATAATGAGTTAATACCTACTAGACAAGTTACATGGTGGCGAATATGCATTGATTATATAAAATTAAATCTTGCCGCTAGGAAAGATCATTTTACATTAACCTTTCTAGATCAATGTTGGATAGACTAGCTGGGCATAAATACTTTTGTTTTCTGGATGGATATACTGGTTATCACCAAATTAAAATATCTCCTGAGGATCAAGAGAAACAACTTTTACCAGTTCTTATGGTACTTTTGCTTTTAGAAGGATGCCCTTTGGTTTATGTTTAAGGATCAAGAGAAAACATCATTTACCAGTCTTTATGATAGTTTTCTTTTAGAAGAATGCCCTTTGGTTTATGTAATGGCCCTGCTACATTTCAAAGAT
This sequence comes from Phalaenopsis hybrid cultivar, assembly GCA_002079205.1. Lineage (NCBI taxonomy): Eukaryota > Viridiplantae > Streptophyta > Magnoliopsida > Asparagales > Orchidaceae > Phalaenopsis > Phalaenopsis hybrid cultivar. Next base: position 729,854 of record JXCR01149147.1, read on the forward strand.
GTATGATGAATATTTTTTTTGATTTATTTAAAAAAGGGATTGAAGTATACATGGATGAATTTTTCAGTGTCTGGAACTTCATTTGACTCATGCTTAGAACATTTATCCAAAGTTCTTAAGCGCTCTGAACAAACAAATTTATTCCTTAACTTAGAAAAATGTCAATTTATGGTAGTAGAAGGAATTGTATTAGGAGATCAAATATAAGAAAACGGTATGGAAGTAGAACCTGCTAAAATTTAAGTGATCGTTAATTTACCTTATCCAACAAATGCTAGGGAAAGTGAGAGTTTTTTAGGACATGTTGGATTCTACAAGCGTTATATTATAGACTTTTCAAAGTTTGCTAGGACATTATGCCATTTTCTCGAGAAGGATGCAATTCTTAATTTTTATGAGGAATGCCTAAAAGCTTTTAAGTCATTAAAAGAAAAACTAATCACTGCACCAATTATAGTTTCATCAAACTGGGAAAACCCTTTTCAATTAAAGTGTGACGCTAGTGATTATACTATTGGAGCTGTTTTAGGACAAAGATATGATAAAATTTTCAAAGTTATTTATTATGCTAGTAAAAGTCTCTTAGAAACTCAAAAATAATTGAAAAAGAGTTATTAGCAATAGTATATGCCTTTGATAAATTTAGATCATATTTGAGCAACTAAAAAAGAGTTATTAGCAATAGTATATACTTTTGATAAATTTAGATCATATTTAATTGGAACTCATTGTGTAGTGCATCTTTGATAAATTTAGATCATATTTAATTGGAACTCATTGTGTAGTGCATACAGATCATTCTTGCTGTTAAGTATGTAATGAAAAAGAAAGATGTTAAACCTATACTTATAAGATGGATTCTTCTTTTGCAAGAATTTGATTTTGTAATAGTAGATCGGAAGGGGATTGAAAATAAAATTGCTGATCATTTGTCCAAGCTTGAATTAGAAAAACCACTTTGTTTTGAAAATGAAATTAATGAATATTTTTCACATGATAATTTGTTCACTATTAATGAGTGGCGTGTTTTGTGGTATGTCGACATTGTGAACTTTATTGTTAATGATATTATACTCTATGGAATGACATACCAACAAAAGAGGAAATTTTTTTCTGAAGCTAACACTTATTTTTGGGATGACACATTTTTATATAAATAAGGACAAGAACTGATTATTCAAAGATGTGTACTATTAGAAGAAACTTATGAGATTATCTAAAAATGTCATAATTCTGATTTTGGCGGACATTTTGGTGTTGATAAAACAACATACAAAATTTTACAATCTCGATTTTATTGGCCTACAATTTTTACAGATGTTAATGCTTATATCAAAACTTGTGATAAATGTCAAAGAGTAGGCAATATTTTCTAGAAGAAATGAGATGCCCCTCAATTATATGCTAGAAGTTGAAATATTTGATGTTTGGATTAATTCATGGGTATTTATACTATCTTTCGGAAATTTATATATTCTGTTAGTAGTGGAATATGTATCCAAATTGATAGAAGCTATTGCTTTACCTCAACGTGATGCTCAAAGTGTTGCAAAATTTTTAAAAATTAAAATATTTTGTAGATTTGGGATGTCAAGAGTTATCATTACTGATGGGGGAAGTCATTTCGGAAATGTCATAATGGAGAGAAAATTATTAAAGAAATATCATATAAATCATAGGATTGCTACCGCTTATCATCCTCGAACAAGTTGTTTGGCTAAATTATCCAATCGGGAAATTAAAAAAATTATTGAAAAATCTATGAATCCAACAAAAATGGATTGGTCAGTAAAACTTGACTATGCTTTGTGGGATTATAGGACTGCATAAAGTACTCCTATAGGAATTTCCCTATATAGGCTAATATTTGGAAAAGCTTTTCACTTACTAGTTGAACTTGAGCATAAGGCATATTGGGAAATTAAAGAGTTCAATTATAAGTTGAAATATCCTGGTGAGAAAAGATTGTTACAATTAAATGGGCTTGAAGAGATAAGGAATAAATCTTATGAATGTGCCAAAATTTATAAAGAAAAGATGAAGATGTGGCATGATCGAAGGATTCTTACTAAAAAATTTCAGCCTAGGGCAACAAGTTTTGCTATATAATGCAAGGTTAAGATTATTTCCAAGAAAACTTAAGTCCAGGTGGCAACAAGTTTTGCTATATAATGCAAGGTTAATTTCCAGCCAAACCTAAGTCCAAGTGGATGGGCCAATTTATTTTGATTAAAGTTTATTCTTATGGAGCTATGAATATTAAAGATCCTAAGTCTCAGAAAATATTTAAAGTTAATAGTCATAGACTGAAACCATATTCTATAGGGGATTAGCATAATTTTAATAATGGAATGATGTTGGGTCAACCAGAGTAAGCACTGGTTACGTCGGGCTGACGACGTAAAACCAAACTTTGTGGGAGGCAACCCATAGTTATCAGTGTGTTTTTATTTTGATTGTTGTTTTATGTGTGATTAAGAAAATTTGGGGTAGTAATTTTGAGACTATTATGTGTTAGTATTGATTTTAAGACTTTATTTAGTGATCTAGACATGCTAAAATGAGAATTTGGACGTTAAGTTCAGTAGTGCAAAAATGTGCACTGGCGCTTAAGCGCCAAATACGGTGCTTAAGCGTGGCAGTTTAAGAACAATTGCAAAATTAATATTCTAGAACAAAAAACCAACTAGAAGTTAGCAAAAATATGCCAAGGCAATTTCTAAACGTGTCTAGGAGTTATTGGAAGGATTTAGGCCTATAAATAGAAGGGGGGTTAGTGAAGGAATTTCACCCTAGATCATTTCTAGCCTTAAAGTCTAAGAAAGAAATAGATTTTAAGATGATGTCTTCATGGGAGATGGATTTAAAGAAGAAGGAGACCATGAGGAAGAAATTAATTATTCAAAGTTCACAAGAGATGTATAACGCTTTCTTAGCCGTTAGTATTGAAGGGATATCAGAGAAGATCAACAAAATTGAAAATACCATGTCTGTACTGGAGAATAAGGTATTGGAGATTCATGCACATCTTGAGCATATTGGATGGCAATTGAAAATGCAATTTAATCACACTAGTTTTATAAAGGAAGCGAATAAGGAGATGTTTCTTATGAAAAAGTGGATTGAAGAAGATTGCATCAGAGCACGTCACCACCTTCCGTTTTATTAACTTTATATTCCAGTTGACCCAGGAGAGACTAATGAAAGACTTGAATTTGTTCCTTCTAATGAAGAATGGAATTAAGTTCAATGTTTAAAGTTATGTTTTTGTGTGTTTAAATTTGTTGTCTTTAAGTTTTTTAGTGTTTAAGACTTGTTTTTACTATTTGTGTTACTTAGGTGTTTAATTGTGAAAAATTGTTAAGTGTTTGTATTTAGGAAAATTTTCTCATCCAACACAATTTGGAATGAGAACTAAGTGTTTAAATGTATTTGTACTCGTTTGTGAATTAATATAAGTTTGTTTGTATGAAATTTTGTGTTGTTTTAGCCTCAAATTGAAATAGTTATTAAAGAGAATTTTGAGATAAAGGAGAGTTACAGGATGTTGAAAATAGTCATTTAAGTGCTATGAGACCATTTAGGGGTGGTTTACTTTGGTAAATAGTGCATTTTACTTTAATTTGAAATTTTTAAAATCATGCACTGGCGCTTACGCGCCACATCTCGCGCTTAAGCACGAGCAAACCCGAGAGGCAGGCGCCTAAGCTCCACTTATCCGCACTTAAGTACCGATTCACGAAAACCGGTTCGTGAACGGTTAAAAGTGAAAATTTGAGCCAAAAATCACCATTTGTATCCTCCTGTCACCTTCAACCTCTCAAAAATGTGATTTTTGAGATCTAGGACACACCATGAATTGAAGATTTCTAGCTAGAATCAAGAAAATTTGCTAGATTCGGATTTCTTAAGGTAAGAGCTTTACTTCTGTGCAAACATTTTGGATTTTCACCATGTATTTTGATTAGCTTTAGAAGAATTCAAAAATTCATTATTCATGGTGAAAAATGAGGAAAAATCTATGGAAATTGCATAGAAAGTGTAGTTTAAGCTTTTGAAAGTTTAGTTTAGTGGTTTAGACTTGGTTTTTGAAGTTATTGTTGGAATTTATCAAATTTGTAGAATGACACCTAGAATGAAGAGGAGCAAAGGCAAAGCCCCTTTCGATTCGAGTAAATTTGTTAGTTCTAAAGCTCAAGATTGGTATAGTGATGCGTTGCAATCATGCAAACTAATTCGGGAGTGATGTTTTAAAATCTGGGTGGAGATGTGGAAGATTTAATTGTTCACCGACAGTAGGAACAATTCTGTTGTTTCTATGTTGTGGCAGTTATATATGTTGTGAGGGAGTTTTATGTAAATGTCCCTGAAGCTGAAGAAAATTGAGTTATGGTTCAAAGAAAGTTGGTACCTTTTTTGACAGAGGTAATCAACTTGTTTTACCATTTACCACCGGATACATTATGTTTTTATACATATTATAGTCCTACTGAAGCGCAGTTAGACGAGATTATTTCTTACTTGACTATTGGGAGAGGACTTTGGAAGATCACTAATGAGAGGAGAGTTAACTTCCTAACTTCAAAGTTATGTGCACCTTCAAAGGCCTAGCACTATTTCATTTCTGCTCATCAGCTTCAAACCAATCATCTCAGTGAAGTGACCAGAGAAAGAGAGATGTTGAACTATTGTATTCAAGAGGGAAAGCTCATCAACATTGGAGCTTTAATCTGTCAGACTATCATCAGTTCTGCTATAACTGTTACAACAACAGGTCTGGGATTTGCTTCCTTGATCTTTTCTTTGTGTGAGCAGGCTCGAGTTAAATATGATAGCTGGGAGGAAGTATTGTTACCTCTAAATCCCATCACTAAGGTGAATGTGAAGATTTATTCTGAGCACTCAATTTTTGGCTGGAGAGGAGGATTTTTTCGGAGCTATGGAATGAAGATGTTTGCTACTTCTACCTCTGCTGCTTCTACATCTAGACCATCTACCTCACGTGCTTCTTCATCTTGAGGTGAGTCTACTGAGACCTAAGATCAATTATTGCAGAGGATGATGGATAATATTAATTTTACCGCTGATAGGGTACAAAATTTAGAGCGTTTTGCAGATAGGTATAATAAGAGAAAAAGTGATTGTGAAGAGATATTTCACTCATCTTTGGAGAGCCTCATTAGGGGTAACCAAGGAGTGTAATTTCCTTCATATCCTAGATACCTTGATTATGAGCCTGCAAAAGTTTGGAATAGCGGTGATTCAAAGGATGAAGAGTAGAGCAGAGAGATTTAATTTATTATTGTCATATGATATGAACTATGTGGTCCGGGCTTGCTACATTTTCATCTGTGTGTTGGTTTGAACTATGTGATGTGGTTTGTACTTTTCGGTTTAATTGAGAATTGTGATCTGATGTGTTTTCATGTTTTGGACTTGAGACATGTATGTATGTTTACTTGTTTAGATATTGTGATTTGTGATACTTTTACTTTTAGTTGTATTGTAATGTTTGTCTTAGTTAGTAGTTTGTTTTAAATTTCTAGGGTAGTAATTGTTATGATTTTTGTGATTTAGTTAGTTTAGGACTTAACTTAATTCTATATCTGTTGTAAAGTTGAAAATCTTGCTAACTTAGGTCTTAAATTTGAAACTTAGGAAACTGCTACCCTGTATTTTTCTTTTATCATGTTAGTGTGTTTGTTTTTATGCTAAGATTGTGAAATCAAGTTAGTGTGTTAGTTTACTTTTAGGTTTATACCCACTGCTTAGAAGTCTATTGAATCTCTACATGTTAAATTGAAATGAAAATATAGAAAATTTGATCAAAATTAATTTTACTCCTATTTTTAGTTTTATACTTGTATCATTAGAGTTTAAAAATTCTTGTTAGTATGTTATTTTAAATTGTTTTAGTTTTATACTTATATTATTAGAGTTTAAAAAATTCCTGTTAGTATGTTAATTTAAATATTCAATCTTCCTTATATATATCTGATGCTGAACTATTTAATCTGTTGAAATTTTAAGTTTGGGGGCGATGAAAAATATTTTCAAAACTGGAATTTTATTTTTTCTCAAATGTGCTACAAGTGAATTTGATTTGAAAAAAAAAATTTGATTATGTATATGAAGTTACATTAGGGAAGTAAAATTTGATTTCAGAAATGAGTAAGAAATTTCAGTTAAAATTTTTAGTAAAGAATAAAAACTTTAAGTTAAAAAGATATTAGATGAGAAAATGATTAATATAAGTAACTATCTTTAATAATAAAAATTTTATTTTTAAAAAATTTAGATAATTTAGACTTTATTTTTAATACTTAAATTTCTTTTATTAAAATAATTTTCAAAACTATTTTAATATTTATAAGTAAAAGACTTATATCAAGACTTTGCTTTAGGAAAGGAGAAGTGGAATTCAAAATCCATTAAAGACCTATCCAGATATAGTAATCATTGCCTGAAAAAGAAAAGAAAAAAAAAGAAAGAAAATAAAAAGAAAAGGATAATAGAAAGAAAAGAAAAAGAAAAATAAAAAAAAATAGGAAGGAGAAGCTTGAGGATTAGTGCCTAATCAAAACTTTGTTCTACATTTGATCTTTTTAAAGTATAAGACTTGAGAAACTCTTAAGCTTATAAATTTAATACAGTAAGTAAAATTATTTTTAATGAAAATTTTTAAGTGGAGATAATAAAAGAACTAAATTCAAAATTTGGAAAATCTAGAATATATTTCTGAATTAGATAGAAACTCTTATTTTCCTCTTTCTTAACTTTAAGTTGGTCTCATTTACTGAAATTTTATTCTAAATTAGATTGCTATATTTCTAAATCAAAATTTTAGTAACTCCTAAAGAAACTCATATACATATCATACATATTTAATTTTTAAACATTGAAGTGTCACTTGAGGACAAATAACATTTTAAGTTTGGGGGATTTTAATACAACTAAAATATATAGTATTTTTAGACACATTTTTATACCTATTTTTGAGATATTGCGTTTTAATCGAAGGTATTTTTGTGTTTTTCTTGCAGATACATGTGAAAAGGGTGAAAAATGCTTAAAGGAGTGAACATGGATCAAATTTGGAGCAAAAAGGTTAAAGATGTGCCAAAGAGTTTTGGCACCTAAGCGCCAGATCCGACGCTTAAGCGTCGTTCAAACAGAGAAGGTCACGCCAAAGGGCCAAAGGCCCCACGCTTAAGCGCGAGTGGCAGTTATTAGACGAGTAAATTTGGTTTTTTGTAAATTTTGAAGAGGTTTTTGAGGCACCCATTGGCTTAATAGGTGGTTATAACAACCATGGATGAAAATTATCACAAAAGGATGCATCTCTTGAGGAAATACATCAAATCTAGACATATTTTTAAGAGAAGCCAAGGCACCTTTTGGAAAATTATAAAAGAAAGACGATCGGGACTTTGAAAGAGGTCCTGAAAGTATTGGAAAATTTTGAAAGTTCTCATTTGGGGAGTTAGTCCGGTGAGATTTTCAGGCACCACTTTTACTTTTATTTTATCCTTTTGGTTATTTTGTTTTGATTGATTGTAAAGAGAAGAGAATCAAAGGAACTTCAAGAGTTTGATGGAGGACTTGAGATAAGTTTTTATCATTTTGTTTTGAGACTACTTTTGGATTTAATTGAGACTTGTTGGTTTGATAATGATTTATTCTTTTAAACTAAAGTGTGGTTTTGTTTTCTCCATGGATTCTGAGTACTTTAATTTATCTTTCTTCTTAAAATGATAAGTAATTAAGTTTCAGATGGAATTTTTGGAAAGTATTGATCTTTAATGATGGAATAAGTTGTGATGATTTGAAGAAGTCAGGGGAGCCAAGAGAGGGTTTATGATGATTAACTCTGAATGGTTAAGGTTGATGGCAAATATATCTTGGTTCAAAAAAAGATATGAGAGGCAATTCTTCAAATCAAGGGACCCTTGGTCCATGACTCATATAGGGTGGGCTAGGTGGGGCTAGCCTATTTACTAGAGTCTAAATAGTGGTTGTGAAGGCTTTGGTGAATGGGTTCAATTTTGAAAATTTTGGGTTCAAGTTGGACTAGACTTGGGCTTGAGTTTGGATTGGGTTCAATTTATTGAGCAAATTTACTTTGAGGATTGTCATGAATACTTTAGAAAAAGGATTGGGTGATCTTTAATTGATTTGGAAGCTCAATTTGAATGATTTTGGCTCATGGCCAATTTTGGTGCATTTGGGTCAACCTTGGGTTTAAATTGAGCTAGGGATTTGGTTAGAACCAATTGATGGTTGAAATTGGTCACAAGGATTGTCAAGAAGAGTTTTGGATACCAATTGAGTGGAAATTTTGGAGTTAAAAAGCTCAAGTTGGTGGAATTTGGAGTTTGTGGGAAAATTGTGAGATTTGGTCCAAATTTAATTTGAGTGACATTCAAATTTTTCCAAGGCCAATTAAAGGTTCAATTTGATATGGGGAAGTCTTTTGAAGTGTTTAGGATTCAAAATTAGGGCAATTGGATAGGTTTGGGGGTTCACATTGGTGAAATTTTTTCGTAGGGTCAAATTGTGGATTTTGAATTCAGCTTAGGATTTAGGTTTGAAATTGGGTCCAATTGAGCTTGGATTTAGTTTCAATCAACCTCAGCAATGATGAATTTAAGTTTAGAATTGAAAATGGGGAAAATTGAGATCAAATTGGTGGACATTGTCAGTGAATTGAGGTAATTGAGCCTTTAAGGGCAATTTGGGGCTTTTGGTCAAAATTGGTCAAATTTATCAAATTAGGCTCAATGAAGTTTTCCAAATTGGTTCTTGGGACTTCTTAAATGATTTTTAAGGTTTAGGGAAGATTTGGGTCACCAGGGGTGCTTTTGTAATTTTAGCAAAACTAAGGGTATTTTGGTAATTTTGAAGATTTTGGGGGTTTTTAGGGCAATTTGGGTGGTTTCAAACGGTTTGAAATGACTTTTAAACAAAATTTGAAATTTTGGGTAATTTTTCAGATTTTGGTCAAAATTGGGGTTTTAAGGCTAGTTTCGTAAATTGGGGTTGGTTTTGGGGGCAAAAGAATAAATTGGGTATTTTAGTAGGATTGGGGTTGCCAACCACAACACCACCCTACTTGAGCCATGCACAAATATAATTCCCTACTTTGGATCCTCCATGTACTGGTCCCAGCTAAACCCTAGCCTATTGTTAGTGGCCAAGAGGATCATCTACATGAGTTTCCCAAAGAGTTAAGGGACCAACAAAGCATATTTGACTAAAGCCTTAGGTTGTGAGTGTAAAGTGGAGGGTATCAAGAGTGTGTTTGTGTAAAACTGACCAAGGTCACACCACCCAGGGTCCACACTAAGGTTAAACAGTCTTATGAGGACTCCCTTTGAGCTCCTCCATACTGGCCCCACCTACTAATTGCTAGAGGTTAGGACCAATATGTGGAACTTCAAATTTAGCAAAGAAGATTTTAGAATTACTAATGGTGAGGGTTCCTATAGTAGTCCTCTAGGAATAGTCAACAGGAAAATCCTATGGCTGGACCCTAAACTGCTTAGTAGGAAACTAGACCTCAAACAAAAGTGAAGTTAACAGAACATAGCCCAATTCAGGTCGCTGCATTTTACAACATATTTTAAAAAATCAATTGGTCAAATTGACAAGTAAACTGAGCATAGATTTTGAATCATTATAATTTAAAGAATTTTAAAAGGACTCTACTAAACTACATTCCTCCACATAATTATTCACTATGGTAGGGAGAAAGGAAAAGGAAAGTACTCAGATCTCTTGGGGAAGAACAACAACACATGGATTTATAGATAAATAAATATTTACAAGAAATGAGAAAGTAAAAAAAGAAAACTATGTACACAACTTATCTTAAACACCTTCCCAAGAAATCCTTCTAGTTTCTTTGAATCACTCACTCTCCTTACATTTCCACTCCAAAATTACTTGGAATCTATTGTAAAGAAGATATCTCTCACTTCTCCTCTTCTCCTCCAAATCCATGGAAGCCTCTTAGACTTTCTCCTCTCTAGGAAGAAACCACTTCTATATAAACAACTCCATTTTCATCCTGGAAAAGCCTCTCCTTTGACTCTTTAGAAGTCACTTTAAATAGAGCTCTCAAAATCTCCAGGTGTTTCTTCACGGACCTCTTCAAAATTTGTCAAAATTCAGTGGATCTTCTAGATAACCACCTCTTGCGCCTAGGGGTCATGCTCTCTGTTGTCTGGCGCCTAGGCGCCATATCAACATTGGCCCTTTTGCATCATTTGACTCCAATTTGCTCCATTTTCTTCTTTAAGTGTACATACAGCAAAAAACATTAATAATACCTTTCATTAAAGCATAATATCATTAAAATCAGGCATTATATGTGCAAATAAAAGTAACATATTTTATGCATGTCATCTTTGCATAGCCATATCGTGCAATTTAAGCCCTAACTTGATTTAGGTTCTGAGGTCATCATTCGTTGCGACATAAATTATCTTATCTCAGATATATGTCTTATGAAAGTGTAACCCCTAAATAATAAAAATTAGCAGGATGAAATATCAAAGAACACTTTCTCAAAATTGAGGCCAAATAGTAGGATAGTTTGAGAAGTTACTGAGGCTTCCCTTGGATCAGTGACATTTCCTGCCTTTCAATCCTTTGGATTCCTTAAAGTAACTTTTCTCATTTGTTCTACTCCCTCTTGAACTTCTAATGCTCAACCTTGAAAGCTTTAAACTTTGAAATTATTGAAAGAAAAATCACTAAATCTGAATTGAGAGTATTCTTAATCGACTTTGGTTACTTAAGAAGTAATTAACTATAGGGGTTTACCTTAACAGGGATCTTTGGCACCCATTTTAACATAAACCCTATCTAATCTTCCATATCAGACGGGAGAACTTGTTGGTCAACATAAAAGTTTTTGTAGACAAAAACGGTTGCCATAATTGCCTTAGTTTATTTAATTGAGCCTTTATATCAAGTAATACGTCAATCCATTGGGATAAGTGTACCACTCGTGGTGTTGTGCTCTCTTATTTAAACTACTATATATATAAGACTGATTCAATCTCGTGTTTTCAAAATTAAAACATTATTTCTTAAAAATATTACTTTTCTAAAATTATATATATATATA
>JXCR01149148.1:0-14196 GCA_002079205.1 Phalaenopsis hybrid cultivar
ATATATATATAGATATATATATATATTAGTAGTTACAATAATAGTGCCCAAATAACTTATGATTGCTGCCAATCAATTTCTACAAATGTCGCTGTAGGCTTCATATCAGACAGCTTTGTGTTCAAACTAATATGTATTAATTTACTCCCCAAATGACGTGCTGTCCAATTATCATCATAAATTGGAATATTTACATAAATAACCCTGAATTTCTATGTATTTAAAAAACTAGCATCTAAACTTCACGATTTTTAGATACCGAGAAGTTTGAATGGTGGTGGTATATATGTAAAGTAAAATTTAGCTGTTGGATATGTAATATATGAGAATTGGGGGGGTATTTTTGTAAATGCCGCTATATAATTGAAAAATAGAAGGTTTGAAAATTTTTTCAGCTTTCCAATATTATTTTTTTGTACAAAATCAACCTCATTTATTATTAATATTATTATTATTATTATTTTATTCAAAAATTATTTAAAATTAATATCTAAATGAAAAAGTACGAATATGAATGCACCAAAATAAATTTAACATTATATAAATAGTAAAATATAATTTTATAGCTTGATGATTTTTTTATATAAACTATAAAGATTATATTATATATATATATAGCTGAAGCATGGCCAATAAATTTTTATCTTTTAACATGAATTTTAATACATTTTTTAATAATAAATATTTTGTATTCAAATTCATGATCAGGCAGGCCCCGATATCAAGAAATTATAGGTCAAAATGATCGTCTCAACATGATAAACCCGTTGGTATCAAAGTTGATTCGATCCGAGTCCAATCAAGCCCATATCAAAGAATTAAAGCATTTTTAGAAATTTTGGATCGTCAATTGAATAGTCAAATAAACCCCAAATATGACATGAGAGGGATTTGACAAGCCAATGCTATTACAATCACCAAATATGGCTTTTGTGACTAACTAACGATATTACATTCACCAACTATGATATCTGTAGGCAACTGCTACTATTGCAACTACTGTTTACATCTTTTATGACCAACTACTGCATGTGTAGCAACCAACTACAACATTTGCGACCAACTTGTGTTGATATAACTTTGAACTACATATATTGTACCTCAAATATAACCATTATGGTTAAACTATTATTGTACATCTGTGATTATCATATTTGTAATTCCACATTTTTTTTTATTCTGGAGAAGCGTGAACCGATATACTTAACAATCATATAATGAATTATTTTGACATAGCTAGACCTCGTGATTTTTTTCTTCCATTAGCAAATCCTACATAAATTGAAGCAAATTTTTTTTTTATTTTTTTTTGCTTTTTATTATTTTTCTATTTTTTATTTTATTTGAAAGCCTAATGTGGTTTATGATGAGGGAAAATTTACAATTTTTTGCTAGCTATAGAACTGGGCAGGAACATAGGTCACACTGACCTGATTTCGTGGGGCCACTGATGTAGCTTGTTAATTATGAATTACTTGTTTTTCCATCTAAAAAAATGAAATATTTCAAATCATAAATGTATCTTACGGTCTGTTTGGGACAGCTGCAACTTAATAAGAAGCTGCTGAAGAATAATCTGATATCGCAATCATAAATGTGTCTTATGGTCTGTTTGGGACAGCTGCAGCTTATTAAAAAGCTGCTGAAGAATAATCTGATATCGCAATCATAAATGTGTCTAATGGTCTGTTTGGGACAGCTGCAGCTTATTAAGAAGCTGCTGAAGAATAATCTGATATCGCAATCATAAATGTGTCTTATGGTCTGTTTGGGACAGCTGCAGCTTATTAAGAAGCTGCTGAAATCTGATATCGCAAAAAATTAGGTTGACTTGCATTTTAATTATGATGCATTTACATACATAGCACCCAATTCCTATGTATTTACATACCGAAGACAAATTTTACGTTTTTACCACCCCATCCATCATATCACACAAGAATAGGGCTGTCAAAACAGCTCGTTGTTCGCGAACAGCTCGTGTTCGGCTCGTTAATTTCGTTTGATAAGTTAACGAGCCGAACACGAACTNGAGGCACTATAGCTTCCCGTGCAAACACGAGTCACGAGAGCTACTATAAAAGAGGTACTTGTATCTAGGGGTACTTGCTCCCCTAACCACCGTCATTCTGATCCTACTCTTTTGGGTACTCGCTCCCAAAAAAACTCTTCAAGGTGGTGGGCAGCCCGGAATTTAAATATTATTATTCGACCCTACACCTAGCCGATGTGAGAGTTTTTGTCCGTGACATTCTCCTCCACCTAATCACGTGACGCCCTCGTCACGAATCGACTCTTCCGAGGGTCCCACTAGACCATGGAGAGTCCACACACCTAACAGGCAGTAATCTGCTCTGATACCACTTGTCACTTCCCAAAAAAACTCTTCGGGGTGGTGGGCGGCCCAGGATTTAAATACTGTTTTTCGGCCCTATACCTAGCCGATGTGGGACTTCTTGTCCGTGACAATAGGCACCAATTCAGCCAATTTTGAATTTGTTTCATCTTCTTTGCTCTACAAATTACCTAATCACGTGCACACTACATATAAAACTAAAAGTACAACTAAAAACATAAAAATTACACAAATAATATAAGATAGCGTATACATATCATACATACTTAATACACATCAAACTCCCAAACCGGATTAAAATATTATAGGTGATAGAGTTAGTGGGTCTGCTAAACCCACGCTTCGATATGAGTTTACGGCGGGAGAGAGATACTTCGTACCTCTTTTGTGCCTCAACACAGATGAAGCATCATGCATCGAAGACGCTATATGTCATTGTCTTCCCATTGAAACACGAGTTAGGTGTCATTTTCTCCACCAAAAGTCAGAGCACAGAGGGGATTTTGAGTAGGGGAAATATAAATTTTGGCATAGGGTTGCATGGCAAAACTGTTCCACCCCAGTCTTATTTATAAATGAATTGGTGCTGCATAATTACTTCGTCTATTTCGAGCGGTCAACAACAATTCCATTGATTAAAAATCATAACATTAATTGCCCAGCTAGGGCTGTCAAAACGGCTCGTTGTTCACGAACAGCTCGTGTTCGGCTCGTTAATTTTGTTCAATAAGTTAACGAGCCGAACACAAACNGTGGTTTTTTTTTTTTTTAATTTAGAAAATATGATTTTTTTAAAAAATTTATTTATTTAAATAATTAATATGATGTTTTTTTTATTTATGGAAAAAAATTAGAGCTTCCCTTCTGTGAGAGAATCACTTAGGCAAAATTCCATGATTTTTTTAATGAAATTTTTAATTCAATTTTAATTATTTATTAATCTCAAAAGAATATTTTAATCAATCAAGAAATATGATTTCATTACAAAAAATTATATTTATATTTTATTAAGAACTTCAAATTTCAAGGAACTCGGAGAAATAAATTTTTTTTTAATGATTTTTTATTTATTTATTACAATTATTTTAATGAGAAAAATTAAGGAAAATTCATTTTTAAGAATTTGAAATTCATTTTTGACATAGAGAAATTATAAAAAATATTTTAATGAGTCCCAAGTGATAAGGAAACAATTAAGAGTATTTTAATATATTTTTGTATTTCTAAAATTTCTTAATCATTTTTAATTATTTTTAACTCAAAATATAGCTCAAAAATCAAGTATTTTATTAGGAATAATTTTTATTTTTCCTAAGTGATCCTGATTACAGGAACTGAGAAAACCATTTCTCATAATTTTTATAAATGTATTTAACTTACTATAATTATTTTTTTTTCAAAAATACAATAATTCTTAGAAGATCAACCTTAGAGCTTAAACTTAATCAAATAATTTTTAGAATTTTACAGTGGATTAACATGATTTTTATTCATAATGTGGAATTGATTTTGTTGATTTTTTATTAATTTTTAATTTACATAAATTAGTACAAGATATACAAACTTAAGTAAATACACAAATGTACAAAATTATTATAGCGATAATGACATTTTTCTTAAGCTTTTCTGACCACAAGAAATCTAAAAAAATTTATCCCATAATTTTCCAACGATATTTCAATTTATAAAATTAATTTAAGCCCGAATAGCCATCTTAGCTCGAAAACTAGAGCTACGAGCACAGAGATATCGTCTTATCTTAGAAAAATTAGAGAACATAGCCTCTGGCATAAGGAAAAAAACTCTCAAAATTTCAAGCTATGATAAGAAATGCTTAGCCATAATGAATTAAAATACCGCAGAAAAAATTTAATTAATTAAAAATTGAAGAGTAAGCAAATAATTATTATTTTTAGTTCACATTAGTCTCCTCTGTTCATTAAGAAAGATGATTTTTAATTTTTTTTTTGTGATTTTTCCATGCAAAATTAAGATTTTTCAAAGATATGAGATTTAAATGAGTCAAATAAATCCTGATTTTTCTACTTAAACAAGTAAGCGCCACCTCATCCTACGGCGCGTAGAACTTTACACATGGCACTCCATTATTTAACGGCGCCAGCAACCTCAGCAACACACATTTCACGATTTGTAGGGCTGTCAAAACGGCTCGTTGTTCGCGAACAACTCGTGTTCGGCTCGTTAGATTCGTTCGATAAGTTAACAAACCGAACACGAACTAAGATGTGTTCGTTCGTGTTCGGNTTTGAAGCATATCAAATGCATCTCATATGTCATTTCAATTCGTTGGAGCTTCATTCACACAGAGGGTAATAGCTTGGCGAATTGGCTTGCCATTGCTGGGGCCACTGGTAACAATTTTATGGTGGGGACTGCTCCACCTACAACTTTGCGTACGCTGCCGGTTGGGGATTTACTGGATAACCCGTTTGTTCAGGCTTAAGGGCTGACCATCTTGCACTGTTTTTGGTGATATTGTTTTATTTTTTGCGGTATTGAGCGTCGCAGATTTTGGCCTCTTTAAATTTTTTTCTTGTGTTGACATGTTTGTTTGGGCTACTATATTTCTACTAAAAATCTCCTACCCAAGGACTTTAGCTTCCCTCTACTGTTTTTGTCTTCGCCACCCAATACGTTGGCTCTGGATGCTTAGTTTTCTTGTGTCAGGAAGGGCTTTCATTTTCTTTGATTTGCAGTTTTGGTTCAGGGTTTTTGTAGGTTTCAACTTTTGGGAGCTGGTTTTGTGATCCCAGATGCGTATTGCTTCAGACTCTCGGTGTTGATCATTGAGATAAACAGACGCTCTCTTTTGGGGTGCATGCGTATCTGGTATTTTTGGTCTCAGATTTTTTGCTTTTTGCTCTCTGAGGTGAAGTTTATTTTGGGGTATACTTTCTTTTAGTGCGGATTGGTATACTCTTTTCTTGTTTTTTTGGGGTGAGTTGTATTGTGGTAGAGGAACCCCTCTATTGGTGCGTATTGTAGTTTTTTTTCTTTTTTAGCTTTGGGGATCCTCTCCTACCATTCATTTTGTACTCAATTTTATACTTAACACGTAGGGAGCTGAATAACGCTCCTTCCCCTAAAAAAAAAAAAAAATCTAACACCCAAAATTTAAATTTTACATTTCAACCGCCCAAATCTTCCTGATCACCTTCATATTTTAAAAGTGAAAAATTTTTTTTTTCATAAAGTGTTACGTATGTAAAAATTTATAGGGTTAGATATGTAAAAATGCTGGAATTGAGTGGTATATCACCATTTCCAATCTGCCTTCTAGGGGTGTAAGCGAGCCTAGGCTCAGCTCGTGTTTGGCTCGTTTATATTTCGAGCTCAAAAAGTATGTTCGTGTTCGGCTCATTTGCTTAGCGAGCCGAATACGAGCCGATCACGAACAAAGAGTCGTTTTGATAACCTTAATCACATAGCCATAAAATGTTAAGGATTGGGGCAAGAGTTAAAACATCATTTGAATCTAACTTAATAAATTTTGTTTTGTTTTATTTTCTTCATGAATACCTTTAAATGATTATAAATCGTTGTAGCCTTGTAGTCAATTAATTTTTTTAAAAATACTACTCATCAAAGATATATATATGATTGATTAGTAGTATTTTGAGCCAAAACGAGCCGAACACGAACGAACAAATATTTGTTCGTGTTGTTCGTGTTTGGCTTGTTAACTTAGCGAACGAGCCGAACACGAGCTTCTTAAAGAGCCGAACACGAGTTGTTCGTGAACAACGAGCCATTTTAACAGCTCTACTGCCTTTCATGCGGCACAGTGGACCCATATTCTCATAGTACATTTACAGAAGGCTTTTCCTGCATTTATATACGTACACAATATTTACGTATTTATATTNTCTCATAGTACATTTACAGAAGGCTTTTCCTGCATTTATATACGTACACAATATTTACGTATTTATATTTCTATCTCTTGAAACTCATATTTGATTCAAATCTTTAACATCACATTAAAAATGTTATTATTATTATTTTCTAAAACATAAAATATACTTTTTTATTACAAGTAATTAAAACTATAGCTATACTTTGTGGTATGTAGGGCTGTCAAAACAGCTCGTTGTTCGCGAACAGCTAGTGTTCTGCTCGTTAAGAAGTTCGTGTTTGGCTCGTTAAGAAGCTCGTGTTCGGCTCGTTAATTTTGTTCGATAAGTTANGACAAGTTATTAAAAGTATAACTATCAATCAAAATTTTTTGAGTTAGAAATGTAGAAAAATAAATACTTTGTGGTATGTATATAAATTTAATTTTTTTTTTATTTGTTGGTGTGAGAAATTTATTTGTGTGTGAGTTGTGTCGGGGAAATCAATTAAATCAAAAGTACGTGCATACAAAATACAGAGTAGAAACCATCTAAGTCAAAACGAAAAGCAAACATTATGATAAATTTT
Organism: Phalaenopsis hybrid cultivar; assembly: GCA_002079205.1. NCBI lineage: Eukaryota > Viridiplantae > Streptophyta > Magnoliopsida > Asparagales > Orchidaceae > Phalaenopsis > Phalaenopsis hybrid cultivar. The sequence goes on from JXCR01149148.1 coordinate 6,800, forward strand.
CACATCTATTGGACATTTTTTCGCTCCCTCTCTCGTAAGTTACAAAGAAACGAAACAAGATTTCTTCACATTCATTCGCATGGTAACCCACCTTCACTTGCATTCGTCTCTCCCAAAATTCCTTCATCCCTGTCGCTCGTTCCCTGCTGCACTTCTAATCGTCCTTGTTCTGTCCGCTGACACTGTTCTTTTTGTTCGAACTTCACGGAAGGTAAAAATCTTACTCCAATCTAATCAAGTTTTCTTCTTACCCCAATTTCATCTTGTTTCTAGGTGCGGGCATGTTGAGGAGCGCTTGAATCTTTTCTAGATTAGCTTTTATGTCTTCTAGGGTTAGGGGTTAGCAAGTATCCCAAAAATTTGCTCCTTGTGGCTTCAAAGATACATGTCAAAGGATTTAATTTCATATTAAATTTTGAATGTTATGCAATACTAACATTTGAGTGTTTTACTCACAAGTGTATTTAGTCGTCAAGCTTGTAAATAAAACGAAGCTTATTTTATTTGTCACATGAATTGAATAACCGAACTGCATATATTAAACAAAATATATAATCGCATGTAGACACAATGCAAGAGAAAACGAGTATATTTATAATTTTAAATCCATAGAAGAAGGCTCCAATCTTTCTCTAAAATAGGATTGTGTGTCTTTATTGGATGAATTGAATCCAAAGAATGCCTAAGGCTCATAATTCATGAGATAGTTTTTTTTCCCTTTTAAAATTGAGTAAACTTACTTCATTCGATATTTGAGATATTTGAACTCAAATTTCTTGCGTCGATGCACGTTTTTAGGGGCTGGCATGTCGAGGAGCGCTTGAATCTTTTATGGATTAACTTTTTTTACTTTCTCGAGTTAGCAGATATCCCAGAAATTTACCATTGTGACTCCAAAGATACATTTCAGCTGGTATAATTTCATGTTAGACTTTTTGAGTGTTTGGAAGTTTTCTTTTATATCCTCGTTGTGTTGTTTGGCTGACCTACACTTAACTGACACATTATCGACATGCACTTTAATGTTTCTTCTTTTTTTTTATTAGCAAAAAATTACCTCCACGAGGTGCTGGAAGTCACCCCTACATTCCTAAGCCTGAAAAACAATATATTATAACAATAGAATATCTCACAAGTAATAAAAGAGATTGTTTCTGCATTTGCAGGAAGCATTTTGATCAGATGATACCCGAAGAATACGTCAAGGAAGCTTAAAACCGAGTGACCGACTGTCAATTCTATCAGAGCATCAATCCTTGTTAGAAAGTATGCATCCTTTGGGCGGGCTGAGTTTAGATTTGTGAAGTCCACACACATCTTCCCTTTTCTATTATCCTTTTGTACCATTACCATGTTGGAGATTCATGTGGGGGTACTACACTCCTAAAATGTACTCTGCTTCCTCCAACTTTTGCACCTCCTCTTGAATGGGTCATGCCAGCGTCATGGCTAACCGTTTAATCTTCTGCTTCATGGGTCATCATTCAAGCTGTAACAGACAGCGTCAATCGACGTGCCTAACATTTCAACGGTCCTCCATGAGAAGACATCCTTACTTTCTTGAAGGGATAAGTAACTCCCTCTGTCCTGCATAAAAAACTTGACTTATTAGAAAACATTTACCTAGCTTTTTCTCAACAGCTAAGACTTCAAGGGTGGACTAGTTGATCTCAAGGTCACATTCCCTCGTGTTTTGGATGTCCAAGGGATCGTGTTCCACATTGCTTGTGGCTCGCAAGTGGCAGACTCGAGACTGTTTCAAGTCACCATTGACTATGATGAATTCACCGTCTCCAGGAATTTTGACAATGATGTGATAAGTGGAGACCACTGCCCTGAAATCATTTAGGAGCAGTTGGCTAAATAAACGTTACATGTCAGGGAGGGAATCCACCATGAGGAATCCTCTATTAGCATAAACTGTTTCTCATTTTTTTCCAAACTTACTCGGAGCCCAATCACCCTCAGCTCTTTCTTCCTTTCATTCGAGAAATCGTTAAGTGGTTTGGCTAGTGTAGTCATCTGATTGCCAATGAGACTTAGCTTGTCAAATACCTGCTTGAATAATACATTTATTGAGCTCCTTGTATTGATGAGGACACTTCCTACTTAATAACTATTAATTTTAGATGTTATCATAGAGATTTCCCTTCGGTTACAGATCCTCATCAGTGAAATAAATAAGCGGGTGGCTTCTGGATTTTGGGGCAAAGGTTGCGACGCAGAGTTCCCCTGTTTGTTGCCTCTTCTAGTTTACCCTCCTGGGTGGTTCACTTCCCCCAAAGATTTCAGGCATGTATCCCGCGATGTGGATAACATTAGAGCGAATGTGTCCGTGGGTCTTTCCCCTGCATAAGCTTTGCCCTGCCTCTAGGTCGATGCTATAGAGAGGTAGATTCTTTCAGCTTCCCTTTTTTTATCAGCTCTTCAATCAGACTTTGGAAGTTCCTTCATTCCTTTGTGTCATGTCAGTGATCCCTGTTATACTTGTAGTATTTTCTACTTTCTTGGAGAAAGGCTTTGATTCTCATTGGTGGTGCTTTCTTCAAGAATTCCTTTTTTTTAAATGGAATCCACTACTTTTGCCTTGGAAATCCTTAGTGGGGTTTCGCGGGGAAATCCGTGACTGCAATGGGATTGCTCTTGATAATGGAATGATCAATGGTATTAAGCCTTCATTTGTCTCCTATGATCCTCATGACGATGGGTCGAGTGGCTGTTGGGTTGGTTTTCATAGTGTGGGCGAATGATGGGTTGCTCATTCTATCTTGGTTGCCTCCTACTATTCTATGGAAACCTCTTTTGATGTCTTTGTTTGGCAAGTTCGAGGGCATTTTCCTAAGCAGTTATGTACATATTGGAAATCTCAAACAGCTTGGCTAGGCTCTGCGGCTCCGTGAAGTCAAGGTCAAAGCCGAATCTCTTTGACCTTACTCCCTGTGTCAGCGCGACCTATGCCATGTAAAGTTTAAAGCTTTCACATCCAACGCCTCACTCTGAAAACGTGCAATAAACTATCATAAGCTCTCATTGTCACCTATTTTTAGTTTCCATAATGATCAAACACTCATCTTTGGTCTCAAAGCGTTAGAAAACCGAGATAAAAAGTGCTTCTTAAATTCTGCAAAGTAGGTGATCACTCCCGCGGGCAACCCGTCGAACCATCTTAGCGCAGATGACCACAATGTTGTTAAGAACAGCTTGCACTTGAAGGCATACCGACCATCCTTTTTATACTCTCGGAACGAGCATCTTAAATTTCTCTAGTGGTTCAACTCTCAAGACATGCAGTGAGAAGGCATTCTCTGGTTGTTGTGGTACCTCGGTCCGCACCAATCAATTCTTTTCTTTAGGGGTGGATCAGACGTTATCTTAATATAACCCATCATCGAGCTTCTCCTGTAGCTGGATTGTTCTTCTCCTGTTATTTGTTGGTAATTCTCTTTTAGGTGGTTTAGTGCCCCTTGTCGAGTCGGTTCTTCTCCTGGAACTAGGACCGCCGCTAAGTACAGTTGGATTGTTCTAAGTACCTCTGTGAAATTGTCCTGACATTTAATTGGAGATTTGGCTTCTTAAGTCTTGCAAGCTTTATTGGACAAATTCCTCCATGCATTTCTTAGCACATGCTACTTCTACCACGTTCCTCTGACTAGATTTTCCCTATTCTTTTTGCTGAGCTCCTCTTCTTGTTAATGACAGGTTTCCACACTCACCTTACCTAGTGAAAGAGAGGAAAGAGTGCAATAGAGAATAGTAAGGATGTGTAGCCTTTATTCATGATATTAACCCCTTATTTATATGATTAGGCTCAAGTCTTACAAAATTACATATCAGTTCCCATACCATTAGCTTTTAAAGGGGCATTTTAGTAATTACATAGAGGTTTTAATATGATAAAAATGTGGATTGATTCAATCGGTAAGAGGTTCACCGATCGCTTGCCTTGCATTATCCAAGTCAGTGCTTGATATGAAGCTGAGTAATCTGTCGTCGATCGGTCAGAGAGCCGATCATTGTTTTGTGGGGAATCCTTTAGCACGTTCTTCCAGTTGCTCTATCCAAATGTCTTCTTCTCTAGCATCCAATACAGTCTATCAACAAGCATGTCCGATCGGTTGTTCCTTCCTCTCGAGTCATTCGTTTTCCTTAAGATTCGTGATGACATATTTTTCATATAAAGGTAGCCAAATAAAATGTAAAGTAATATTGTTGGCCAAATTGTAATCGTGATTAGCGTAGATCAAAATTTAATTACAAAGGAACTTAAAATTGTTTAATATGTTTGAAGAAAAGTGTAATATTAAAGTAATCCATCATCTAATGGGGATATATGACCATTATTTTTTATTGTGGATCATATTAGTTTTAGGCTTAAGAATTAAAAATAAATAAATTAAATCAGAATAAAATAAGATAATAAGTTATCATTNAGAACTTAAACTTGTTTAATATGCTTGAAGAAGAGTGTAATATTAAAGTAATCAATCATCTAATGGGGGCATATGGCCATTCATTATTATTGTGGATCCTATTAGTTTTAGGCTTAAGAATTAAAAATAAATAAATTAAATCAGAATAAAATAAGATAATAAGTTATCATTATATGAATATATATATATACATATATATATATATATATATATATATATATATATATATATATATATATATATATATNAAATATATAAAAAGAGTATGCCCATCAATATATTAATTCATTTATTAATTGGTTTTAAAGAAAATAAATATAAAAAATAGGGTCACTTAGAGACTTACCACCTAATTTCTACATATTTATATACACCTAAATTTTCATATTTACATATACATCACTCATAGTCTTGGCATTACATAACATATATCATGATCATTAATTTTATAAAAATGAAATAAGTATTTTCATCCATAAATTTTAACATCAGTGTTATGAGTATAAATATCAAATAATAGATATTAGATGTATAAATGCATAAAAATTATGTTATGTTGTACGTAAATTTCACTTAAAATTTTAGGGCATTTACTTAAATACCACTTAGTTTTTATATATTTACATCTTTAACTCCTAAATTTTANTTATTTTTAACAAATTTAATTGATTACGGAGATTCATAATCAATTAAAATTATTAATTAAAAAAATAAAATAAAACTATTAAATTAGATTCAAATGATATTTTAAATCTTGCCCCAATCCTTAACATGTTATGATTGTGTGATTAGAGTTATCAAAATTACTTTTTGTTTGTGAACGGCTCGTGTTTGACTCGCTAAGCAAACGAGTCGAACCCGAACACACTTTTGAACCGAAAAATTCAAATGAGTCATACACCAGCAAAGCCTGGGCTCGCTCGTGTTCGGCTCGGTTACACCCCTACAACCAAATACTTTTTTTTCTTTATTTTATTTTTCATGTCATATTTACNTGATTATGAAGATTCATAATCAATTAAAATTATTAATTAAAAAAAATAAAATAAAACTATTAAATTAGATTCAAATGATATTTTAAATCTTGCCCCAATCATTAACATGCTATGATTGTGTGATTAGAGTTATAAAAATGACTTTTTGTTTGTGAACGGCTCGTGTTTGGCTCGCTAAGCAAACGAGTCGAACCCGAACACACTTTTTGAACTGAAAATTCAAATGAGCCGTACACCAGCAAAGCCTGGGCTCGCTGGTGTTCGGCTCGGTTACACCCCTACAACCAAATACTTTTTTTTCTTTATTTTATTTTTCATGTCATATTTACATAGCACTAAATACTTTTATATATATATATGTGTGTGTGTGTGTGTCTGTAGGCCTTTGTTTGGGAGGGATTTATGTTCCTCTTCTAAACTCTTTAATCCAGGCCACAAGAGAAAGCACATATTGCAAATCTATCCATTCATAGTTTGTTGGTTCATATGGATGGCTCTTAATTCTAGAAAACATGAAGGTGGGTGTGTTAATGGGGAGAATGTGACTTCCAATATTATTGCTTATATACACAGAATCCATAAAATGCCCCCGGTGAAGAGCAACTTTTTTTTCGGTATACCTTATGTTGATGCCTTGAGATCTTCCTCTTCTATTGAGGACAAATAAACACAACTCTTTATTTTGGTGAGATGGCGGCCTCCCTCTAGAGGATGGGTGAAATTTAACACGAATGGGAGTTGGAAATTTGATAATGCTGGTATTGGTGGTATTGCTAGGGATGAGGGTGGTAAATGTCTTATATNGAGAATGTGACGTCCAATATTATTGCTTATATACACAAAATCCATAAAATGCCCCCGATGAAGAGAAACTTTTTTTCCGGTATACCTTATGTTGATGCGTTGGGATCTTCCTCTTCTATTGAGGACAGGTAAACACAACTCTTTATTTTGGTGAGATGGCGGTCTCCCTCTNAAGAATGTGACTTCCAATATTATTGCTTATATACACAGAATCCTTAAAATGCCCCCGGTGAAGAACAACTTTTTTTCCGGTATACCTTATGTTGATGCCTTGGGATCTTCCTCTTCTATTGAGGACAGGTAAACACAACTCTTTATTTTGGTGAGATGGCGGTCTCCCTCTAGAGGATTGGTGAAATTTAACACGGATGGGAGTTGGAAATTTGATAATGCTGGTATTGGTGGTATTGCTAGGGATGAGGGTGGTAAATGTCTTATATTCTTCTCATCCCCTTCAGTGATTGCATCTCCTCTGGAATCTGAGGTTCAGGCGGCTTTCATGGCTGTCTCGATTGCTATCCGGCTGGGATGACATCAAATTTTGATTGAATATGATCGTAGGATTCTAGTTGACATTTTTAATGGAAGCATAGAAGTGTCGTGGGAAATTTTATATTAATTGAAGCATATCAAATGCATCTCATATGTCATTTCAATTCGTTGGAGCTTCATTCACAGAGAGGGTAATAGCTCGGCGATATGGCTTGCCATTGATGGGGCCACTGGTAGCAATTTTATGGTGGGGACTGCTCCACCTAGAACTTTGCGTACGCTGCTGGTTGGGGATTTACTGGATAGCCAGTTTGTTCAGGCTTAAGGGCTGACCATCTTGCACTGTTTTTTGTGATATTGTTTTATTTTTTGCGGTATTGACCATCGCAGATTTTGGCCTCTTTAAATTTTTTTCTTGTGTTGACATGTTTGTTTGGGCTACTATATTTCTACTAAAAATCTCCTACCCAAGGACTTTAGCTTCCCTCTACTGTTTTTGTCTTCGCCACCCAATACGTTGGCTCTGGATGCTTAGTTTTCTTGTGTCAGGAAGGGCTTTCATTTTCTTTGATTTGCAGTTTTGGTTCAGGGTTTTTGTAGGTTTCAACTTTTGGGAGCTGGTTTTGTGGTCCCAGATGCGTATTGCTTCAGACTCTCGGTGCTGATCATTGAGATA
>JXCR01149148.1:73064-93363 GCA_002079205.1 Phalaenopsis hybrid cultivar
CTCGCGGGGATGAAAACAGTGGTCTTGTCGGCTGTCGAATCCTCTGAATACTTTGCCCCAAGGAACAGCATCGCTACCGACAACCTGTCTTCCACGTGGCCGTGAAGGCCCGCCTTCCCAGAACAAACACAATTATTAGCACACGTGATACGAATAAATTAATCTACCTGAATCCGCGCTGTATGTGAAAAATAGTTGATGTAAAAGTATTCGATATTTATGCAACACTTGAAATAATTTATTTATTTTTTCAAATCACTAAGAATAAAATGTGGGGACGTGGTTGTAAACTTTTTTTGTTTTTCTCGATTTAAATCCAAATTTATTAATAATTAATATTTGATGGATGAGAGAGAGAGAGAGAGAAAATAAAAAAATTACTAATAATTAATATTTGATGGATGAGAGAGAGAGAGAGAGAGAGAGAGAAAATAAAAAAAAATTCAACTATTAATATGTATATTGCATACATCCTTTAATAGCAACTATGATAGTGGCTTGGCAATTGTGATGATGTAGGTGGATATGTGATGATGAAGTTAGTGCTTGAGATCGGCATTCTAGCACCGCAGCGGTGTTCTGATGAAGGCAACCTATTTGTAGCAATGCAAGTTGATAATGGTGGTTGATGATGGCGATGGCTCATCTCGACTGGATGATGCTGGTCAGCTGGTGGGGAGTGTGGAGTGGGGACTGAGTGTTAACGGTGGTGGTTGTTTTTTTTTTGTTTTGTTTAAAGTACTTGGAGTAGTCAGCTTATTTAATTATATGACGCTGTATAATTTTCTTAAATGAATAAATCTCCTTCTATATCATATAATTAATTTGAAGAGAAGAGGAATCAAAAAGAATGATATATGACAATAAATAGACAAATAAAATAAAAAGAAACAAGTGGAAGGCTTATATATGGTAATCATCATCTTATGGGTCGAGAATATACGACTGAATAGGTTCGGATCGAAGTACCTTAAAATGCAACATCCATTAAGAGAATCCCTACATAAGTCACCCATAACTAGAGAATCAAAAGAAACATTTTTGTTCTGGGGTCAATAATCTCCCAGAGGAATGCATCACTCTCGTTAATTACATCTTGGAGGAGTCTCAATAATACTCTCGATAAAAAGAATTTTGTTTATATTATCGTGAACATGGAGAATATGACATCAAAGCATGGTTATTTAGTATAGGAACTCCTCGATGCATTGAAAGTTCTCGCTAACTCATAGGATAGAGAATGAGTCTCTCACGTCTTAAATGGCTAGTGGCTCATCGACATAAAGAGCATACGAAACAACCAAAATCATCTCGATGAGAATGCCCTATACATCAGAGCTCACTGGCATCCAGGGTAGAGGGTGAATCACCGTATACCAGATGGGCAACAACTTATTAGCAATCGAGCCATCAAGATGATATCAACAAAGTCAAAAGATGTGACAAGGCTTGAAGGGGCTCAACAAAAGGAAGGGTTGAGTGATTCTAAAAGATAAATGTAGTCGTGTCAGGGAACCATGAACTCGTAATCCCAATCCACTAGAACCATAAATCTCCCTGGTCGTGAAGATAGTCGAACTAACAAGTTTAGAGATCCCCGATCAGCAATCCGTGAATTGTGTCATTCACATGATCTCGTTAACCCCAAGGTCAAAGGAACGAAACTTTATCATATGACTAAATGAAAAGGATGTCACGTGATAGGAATATAAAGGTAGGTTTGGCTACAAAGTTGGGAATACTCTCAACAAAAGAACTTACACCTGTCTGGGTCGGGAATTATCTAACACCATAAACGCATTAGACAACTACTGAAATAGAAATCTAGGTTAGGCCAATCAGGTATGAAAACCTTATTGGGTATATGCAAGCATGATATAATTATCTACCACAATCCTATGGCATGAAGACCTTATTAATCATGATTAGGTGATAGACATGCCATGCAAACCATTTTAAAACCAGCATGAAGGCCATGCAACAAATAAAGTGTAGGTTCTAAGAGTTCGAAATATTTTAACCCTATATTTTAATTATCTTGAATCTTTTATTATTAAAATTTTGTAGAAAATTTTAAATTTTTAGGGTCCTTAAAAAGCTTATGTTTTATTTATTGTGATAACCNAAGAGATGAAAAATCAAAATTAAAATTCGGTAAAAGTAAAATTAATCTTTTCTTAAATACTCTGTAGTCATAATTTAAATAAACTATTATTTATTGTAATTATTTTCATTTTTTTAGGATGAACACTCAAATTTAACATAATAATATTTTTATTTAATTTCTGTTCAATATGCCACTCATTTTGGGCAAGTGAAAATTATTATTTTTCATCTATCCATCTTATGGTGATAAAGTGTTAAGCCGAACACGTGTGAGCCTAGGCTCAGCTCGTTTATGTTTCAAACTCAAAAAGTGTGTTCGTGTTCGGCTAGTCTACTTAGCGAGTTGAATACGAGTTGTTCACAAATAACTAGTTGTTTTGACAGCCCTAATCATGTAGTCATAAGATATTAAAGATTGTGATAAGAATTAAAAATTATTATTTATATTAAAACATCATTTGAATCCAATTTTTTATTCTATTTTCTTAATTAGTGCTTTTAATTGATTATTAATCTTTGTAGTCTTGTAGTCAATTAATTTTTTTATAAATAATACTCATCAATTATATATATATTTCGAGCTAAAATGAACCAAACATGAACAAACAAATCTTAATTCGTGTTCGGCTCGTTAACTTAGAGAATAAATCGAACACGAACTTCTTAACGGCAGAGCACGAGAACAATGAGTAATTTTTATAGCCCTAATTTTAACACTCAATTTAACTGAATTATTGGTAATTATCCCGAATATCTCGCGGGGATGAAAACAGTGGTCTTGTCGGCTGTCGAATCCTCTGAATACTTTGCCCCAAGGAACAGCATCGCTACCGCCTACCTGTCTTCCACGTGGCCGTGAAGGCCCGCCTTCCCAGAGCAAACACAATTATTAGCACACGTGATACGAATAAATTAATCTACCTGAATCCGTGCTGTATGTGAAAAATAGTTGATGTAAAAGTATTTGATATTTATGCAACACTTGAAATAATTTATTTATTTTTTCAAATCACTAAGAATAAAATGTGGGGACGTGGTNAAGCCGAACATGAACAAATAAATCTTAGTTCGTGTTCGGCTCGTTAACTTAAAGAGTAAAACGAACACGAACTTCTTAACGAGTAGAGTAAGAGAACAATGAGCAATTTTTATAGCTCTAATTTTAAGACTCAATTTAACTGAATTATTGGTAATTATCCCGAATACCTCGCGGGGATGAAAACAGTGGTCTTGTCGGCTGTCGAATCCTCTGAATACTTTGCCCCAAGGAACAGCATCGCTACCGACAACCTGTCTTCCACGTGGCCGTGAAGGCCCGCCTTCCCAGAACAAACACAATTATTAGCACACGTGATACGAATAAATTAATCTACCTGAATCCGTGCTGTATGTGAAAAATAGTTGATGTAAAAGTATTCGATATTTATGCAACACTTGAAATAATTTATTTATTTTTTCAAATCACTAAGAATAAAATGTGGGGACGTGGTTGTAAACTTTTTTTGTTTTTCTCGATTTAAATCCAAATTTATTAATAATTAATATTTGATGGATGAGAGAGAGAGAGAGAGAGAGAGAGAGAGGTACTAACGTGAAAATAAAATAAAAAAAAATTCAACTATTAATATGTATATTGCATACATCCTTCAATAGCAACTATGATAGTGGCTTGGCAATTGTGATGATGTTGGTGGATATGTGATGATGAAGTTAGTGCTTGAGATCGGCATTCTAGCACCGCAGCGGTGTTCTGATGAAGGCAACCTATTTGTGGCAATGCAAGTTGATAATGGTGGCTAATGATGGCGATGGCGAATCTCGACTGGATGACGCTGGTCAGTTGGTGGGGAGTGGGGACTGAGTGTTAATGGTGGTTGTTGTTTTTTGGTTCTGTTTAAAGTACTTGGAGTAGTCAACTTATCTAATTATATGACGATGTATAATTTTATTAAATGAATAAATCTCCTTCTATAATCATATAAATAATTTGAAGAGAAGAGCAATAAAAAAGAATGATATATGACAATAAATAGATAAATAAAATAAAAAGAAACAAGTGGAAGACTTATATATGGTAATCCTCATCTTATGGGTCGAGAATATACGACTGAATAGGTTCTGATCGAAGTACCTTGAAATGCAATATCCATGAAGAAAATCCCTACATAAGTCACCGATAACCAGAGAATCAAAAGAAACATTTTTGTTATGGGGTCAAAAGTCTCACAGAGGAACGTATCACTCTCGTTAATTACATATTGGGGGATTCCCAATAATACTCTCGATAAAAATAATTTTCTTTATATTATCATGAACCTGGAGAATAAGACATCAAAACATGGTTATTTGGTATAGGCACTCCTCGATGCATTGAAACGCTAAGTCATAGGATAGAGAATGAGTCTCTCACGTCTTAAATGGCTAGTGGCTCATCGACATAAAGAGCGTACGAAACAACCAAAATCATCTCAATGTGGATGTCCTATACATCAGAGCTCACTGGAATTCAAGGTAGAGGGTGAATCACCGTATACCAGATGAGCAACAGCTTATCAGTAATCGAGTCATCAAGATGATATCAACAAAGTCAAAAGAAGTGATAAGGCTTGAAGGGGCTCAACAAAAGGAATGATTGAGTGATTCTAAAAGATAAATGTAGTCGTGTCAAGGAACCATGAACCCGTAATCCCAACCCACCAGAACCCTAAGTTTCCCTGGTCGTGGAGGTACTCGAACTAACAAGTTTAGAGATCCTCAGTCAGCAATTTGTGAATTGTGTCATTCACAGGATCTCGTTAACCCCAAGGTCAAAGGAATAAAACTTTATCATACGACTAAATGAAAAGGATGTCACGTGATAGAAATAGAATGGAAGGTTTGGCTACAAAGTTGGGGATACTCTCAAGAAAAGAACTTACACCTGTCTGGGTGGGGAATTATCTAACACCATAAACGCATTAGACAACTACTGAAATAGAAATCTAGGTTAGGCCAATCAGGTATGAAAACCTTATTGGGTATATGCAAGCATGATATAATTATCTACCACAATCCTATGGCATGAAGACCTTATTAATCATGATTAGGTGATAGACATGCCATGCAAACCATTTTAAAACCAGCATGAAGGCCATGCAACAAATAAAGTGTAGGTTCTAAGAGTTCGAAATATTTTAACCCTATATTTTAATTATCTTGAATCTTTTATTATTAAAATTTTGTAGAAAATTTTAAATTTTTAGGGTCCTTAAAAGGCTTATGTTTTATTTATTGTGATAACCCATACAAGTAACAATTCCAAAAAGCATGCACTGAACAAAAGCAATTACAAAAAAAAAAAAGCAAGGATCACAAATAAAAGAATATTGAGGATGGGTGTCGTTGGTCGACAACATATCCTAGAAAATTAAATTAGTGGTCAGACTCAACATATACATGTTCGGTCCAAAATTTATACATCAACATAACAATATAATATATATATGAGCTTATTTTTGCTACATGAATCTCCTAAGGAATCTAAAAAGTACATAGAAAAAAAAAAAAAGATTCAACCTACACAAAAATATGTTAAAACAAAAAAACTATGTACATGCAACGTGTCTCACCATGCTTAGTGAGGGAGCTAAGCAGAGTATTTGCAAATAAAAGTTAGCATGTAAATTATCACATGCTCTTCATTTTTATTTTACCTGTGTGAGTGTGCATATATATGACATGACTTCCTGCAGAATACTGATTTTATATATTGCCACGCATATCAAATATTGGCACACACAAGCACACCAAAAACAACAAAGTGACACTTGACCATAACAAATAGGTCAGTAGCGAACTATAACCAAAGACGTCAAAAACACTTCCTAGCATTTTAGCCATAGCCCAACACACCATCTAATGAAAAGTGTCATAACCCGCATCTAAATGCTCGAAGTAAAGTCTTCGGATACAATATGACTTTGACGGGGTCGCCACACTGGCCCCATCCTAAAGATCCAAGTGTTCTAAAGCACATCAGAAGAAAATGGTGACATTTAAAACAGGTGGTCTCGTATATGACCTAACATATATAAATCATAAAGTAAGGTGGATAATACTTATAGTAGCAAAATATCCTTTTTATACTTTAAAATAATGGACCAAAAATACGGGCCCAATACGTATGTGACATATTTTAGAGACTTTGAATCTTTAGCATAATTATGTTGTTTGTTGCTCGTGATACATAAATTAACACTGCTCGAAGAGATATCCTCACAGATATGAAAAGTCTTGGATGTGAAGCTTTTGCTTTTTATCTCCATCACAAATACAATCTTTCTAGCAAAGACTGATTCATCACTACTTTTGGAGGTCCGAGCGCGTATAATAGATGAGTCCAAAAATGAGATTCTTCAGCTTCGTGTAGTATAATAACCAATATTGACACAGTTATATGGGGTTATCATGTATTGAGATCAATCATCAACAGTGAATGCCTCGCTTGAGAATGTCTGTAGGGGCCCCGATCTACGTAATGATGGAATTCCTCCTTGTTGGGTTAAGACACCAACCTCTTTTATATTAGAATGATGAGTATTGGAGTTAAAGGCTTCGTTATTTCCAATTTACATTTGTTGGTCATTTAGTGATTGCATGGATTCTACAAAGTTTGGAGTGCCTTCCCACATATGACGCCAAACTATGATGTGCCAGAGAATTCTTCGCGATAGAGTTTTGTTCACATCTTTAACATTTTTAAAAAATCTAGCACACACAGATAAATGAAGAGTTGATCGATGGTACACAGCATTTTTATGCAAAAACCCAAAAGGGAAGAAATTGACGGACCTAGTCTAGTTGAAATAATTCCACTATTCATATTTATAGTACAAGGCTTTGTCTGCTCTTGAACACCAAAAATTAGTACTATAAGAGTGGGAGAAATTGACTTGTCTTTCAAAGGATGAGGGGTAGAAAATATCAGGGAAGTGACAACAACCTGGATGCATCAATGGAAGACATAGGACATGGGGCGTGTGACAGAGATTTGAATTCATCATTATCAATGGCAGTGATTACTAAGAAGCAATGATTAAACAACAGTAGTAGCAATAACCATGAGACAGTGGTTTGACGATGACGATTCGACAATGAAAGTTTAACAGGGGCAATGATATCAGTCAGACACCGTTATTTTGATTAAAACTTCAATAGTGGCTGATCACTATAGTGGTGGGGGCAGCGGTCCGGTGATGACAACAGAGGCTTGGCATTGATGATTCAACACGGTGGTAGTCGTAAAATGACAATGTCAGCATGGGGATAGTGGATCGGCATGACGATGAGGCTTAATGTCGACTATGACCCTACACAACAACGAAAACATGACGTCGACAATTAATTGACATCAGGTGGGTGTGGTGGTCCAACGATAGTTGTGACCCCTGACAGTGGTCTGGTTGTGGTGATCAAGAATACTTAAGAACTTGGAGCTCTCTTTAGTCTTTTCATAGCAGCCCAACCCCCTTTCATGAAGAGAACGAGTTTATTATATATTTTAAGAGTGGTATAGTCCGTAAATACTGCGTGAATCTAGACACTTTCATTGAATGGCCAAGAATGATTCCCTTGATTGAACGATATCTTATAAGTATTTGAATGTCTTATTGATGTTAAAATTAAATAATCTTGGGCTCATTGGATTTGTTTCATTGATGCACTAGATTCGAGTATTAAATTGCTAGATTTAGAGCTCCTTTGTCTCCCAAAATTAGTGTCAAAGTTTCTCTTTTTACTTTAAATGCATGTTATGGGATCACTTGGGCTCATGCCGAATTAATGTTTATGTCATTTGGTTCGTCTCACAGAGCATTTCATTTGATCATAAAATGGGGTGTGAGAATTT
Organism: Phalaenopsis hybrid cultivar; assembly: GCA_002079205.1. NCBI lineage: Eukaryota > Viridiplantae > Streptophyta > Magnoliopsida > Asparagales > Orchidaceae > Phalaenopsis > Phalaenopsis hybrid cultivar. The sequence goes on from JXCR01149148.1 coordinate 81,058, forward strand.
TTAAATTTAAAAATTGAAGCTTTTATTCTAAATATGCGAGATTTGTGTGCCTAAATAATTTTTAAAAAAAAAATGTATCAATGGCAATAGATGAGCTACAAAGATTACATAACAACGCTCAGATGATGGGGGAGGAAAATCAACCTAAAATGATCGAATAATAGTTAACCAAATCGTAGAAGTCAAATGATCATGGTTGCTAGTTATGATGGTAGGTGTCCAATGTTAAGTAGAACTTTAAAATTTTTCATATCTCCAAGATCTCTCTAATTACAATTGTATTTGGTTTACATATAAATAATGGTGAATTATTTATAATTTTTTAAATTGACATTTTGATAATTTTTATCATAATTTAAAATACTCCATGTAATAACTCAAGTCAATTTTTTAATTATATAATATTCTTTCAATATTTAAGTGATTTAATGATATTATAATGAAGTATTTTGGGGCTTGTTACATTTATTTCATCAAAATATTTTAATTTTATGAGATTATTTGGTCTTCCAATTACAATAATAAAATTATTAAACATGCTTAAAATCTTTAATTTGAAGTACATTGGAGTCAAACTAAACTTTGGATTTATGTAAATATTTAAATATATACTTATATTATAATTTAATGGTTGCATTGAGATTTTAGCTTGATCATGTAAATATTCTCATGATATCTCAATATTTCATTTGCTCATTATTTTTCATAAAAGATATAATTTATGATTGATTACTAGAAATTAAATTAAATTCAAATAAATTTTGGAGGATTCACATGCATTCCATTTAATTTTGAGTATTAAAATTGTCTTCATATCTTAAAATCTTGTTACTAACACCACTATCATTATTTTGTCAAAAAAATAAATTTAATTAATTGTAGATGTATATTTATTTTGATGCGATTTCATTGTTTTTATATTTATTTAATGTAAATATATAAATAGTTTAAGATGATAGATAATAAGTAAATTAAGAATTCTATAAGTACATGAAAAAATCTGTTAGTGTGGATCGAGAAGAGATTCAACGGCTTAGAAGAAAGGAAGTATGACAAAGGAGAGTCCACTAATAGAAGGTAGGATGGCCTACTTTTTTTATCAAATGTAGTCATTAGAGCCATGGTCGAGGTCAACTGAGCTAGGAGAACAATTAAACGATCGGAATTCGAACCCATCGGACTAAAGCGGGACAGATAAGTATTCAAGCCAATCACTATTGGAAAGAATCTAGTTTCTCAAAATCACCATCTATCAACAAATGCCCCTGAGACTCCTCATCAAGAACCAAGAGTTGACAATACAATATAGCCTTATAATCATCCTAAAGGATCCTCATGTCAATGTATGAGCTATCTATCAGGTTATGACGATTCACTTTCTGCCCAAACCCCTAATCTCATTCAGTCGACAACACTCCTCATCTATCATTTGAGATTCCACAACTGGACTAAATCATCAATTGGCAAAGCCTAGCCGACTGAGTTAGTCATGACGGCCCGAAGTTACTCAATCTTAGCCAACTGGTAACCCCAGCTAGACATAGTCGGCCAAATCTCCCTCACCTTCCAGTTGATTGATTCAGATGGCAGTCGAGCAGTAGACTCATATATGTAAATTGCTTAGAATATTTTGTGCGGCCCGCATTAATGTAAGAGCAAGAAAATATAACAGCCAAAAATAAAAAATAAAAAATATTAGTGTTAACTATTGAGTTTGTGAAAATAAAATTATTTCAAATATCTAATNCTATCAGGTTATGACGATTCACTTTCTGCCCAAACCCCTAATCTCGTTCTGTCGACAACACTCCTCATCTATGATTTGAGATTCCACAACTGGACTAAATCATCAATTGGCAAAGCCTAGCCGTCTGAGTTAGTCATGACGGCCCGAAGTTACTCAATCTTAGCCAACTGGTAACCCCTGCTAGACATAGTCGGCCAAATCTCCCTCACCTTCCAGTTGATTGATTCAGATAACAGTCGAGCAGTAAACTCATATATGTATATATGTAAATTACCTAGAATATTTTGTGCGACCTGTATTAATGTAAGAGCAAGAAAATATTACAGCAAAAAATAAAAAATAAAAAATATTAGTGTTAACTATTGAGTTTGTGAAAATAAAATTATTTCAAATATCTAATTGAGACAGTGCCCATCAATATATTTATAATAAAACAACGCATATTTATTGCATTATATACAACAAAATTCTTACGTGTTTGCATACGTAACACTTAAAATTATATATATATATATATATATATATATATATATATATATATATATATATATATATATATATATATATATATATATATATATATATATATATATATATATATANTTGTGTTCGGCTCGTTTACACCCCTACTCTTTAAGATTCATGTCGTTATGTCTAGTGTAGATATACAATTCTTACATATTTATATTTCTCACCCTTAATCTTTAATATTTTCACGCATAACCCTTAAATCTTTGATATCACAACAAAAATAGCACGGCTATGAGTTTTGAAAAGAGAAATATATATCTTCATGCCTAAGTTTAAGACAACAAAATACCATGCACATAAATATGAAAGTATAATTTTAAGCCTTTTGCAAATGCATCAGAATTGTGTGCTAGAAGAGTAAATTTCCCTTCTGCAATTATTAAAAAGAAAGGAANCTAAAATTTTTCATATCTCCAAGTTCTCTCTATTTACAATTGTATTTGGTTTACATATAAATAATGGTAAATTATTTATAATTTTTTTAAATTGACATTTTGATAATTTTTATCATAATTTAAAATACTCCATGTAACAACTCAAGTCAATTTTTTAATTATATAATATTCTTTCATCATTTAAGTGATTTTAATGATATTATAATTAAGTATTTTGGGGCTTGTTACATTTATTTCATCAAAATATTTTAATTTTATGAGATTATTTGGTCTTCCAATTACAATCATAAAATTATTAAACATGCTTAAAATATTTAATTTGAAGTACATTGGAGTCAAACAAAACTTTGGATTATGTAAATATTTAAATATATACTTATATTATAATTTAATGGTTGCATTGAGATTTTAGCTTGATCATGTAAATATTCTCATGATATCTCAATATTTCATTTGCTCATAATTTTTCATAAGAAAATATAATTTATGATTGATTAAATTAAATTCAAATAAATTTTGGAGGATTCACATGCATTCCATTTAATTTTGAGTATTAAAATTGTCCTCATATCTTAAAATCTTGTTACTAACACCACTATCATTATCTTGTCAAAAAAATAAATTAATTAATTGTAAATGTATATTTATTTTGATGCGATTTCATTGTTTTTTTTATTTATTTATGTAAATATATAAATAGTTTAAGATGATAGATAATAAGTAAATTAAGAATTCTATAAGTACATGAAAAAAATCTGTTAGTGTGGATCGCGAGGAGATTCAACGGCCCAGAAGAAAGGAAGTATGAGAAAGGAGAGTCCACTGATAGAAGGTAGGATGACCTACTTTTTCGATCAGATGTAGTCATTCGAGCCATGGTCGAGGTCAACTGAGCTAGGAGAACGACTAAACGATCCGAATTCGAACCCATCAGACTAAAGCAGGACAGATAAGTATTCAAGCCAATCACTACTGGAAAGAATCTAGTTTCTCAAAATCACCATCTATCAACAGATGCCCCTGAGACTCCTCATCAAGGAACAAGAGTTGACAATACAATATAGCCTTATAATCATCCTAAAGGATCCTCATGTCGATGTATGAGCTATCTATCAGGTTATGACGATTCACTTTCTGCCCAAACCCCTAATCTCGTTCTGTCGACAACACTCCTCATCTATGATTTGAGATTCCACAACTGGACTAAATCATCAATTGGCAAAGCCTAGCCGTCTGAGTTAGTCATGACGGCCCGAAGTTACTCAATCTTAGNTGTTGGATCAAGAAATTTCTTTTGTTAACACACATCGAGAGTTAGAGTCCAGTGAAAGAGAGAATGAAATGAACAAAGAGTTACTGTGGAGAAAACCTAGAGAGATACTCCTTATTCCTAATTTTGACTTCTATTTATAGGGGCATATTTTGTACAATTACAGAAAAATGGAACAATTATGGAAATCATTCCTAATATGATCAACGCTCTAATAAATTGTATAGATTTCATTTTATATGTATATTACAATTTGAATTTTGATATGACGGTAATAAGTTGATCAACTCACTATAATTTGACTAAGGCAATCGACTGAGTAGCGATCGTGTCTTGAGCTTGGTCGACCAAGACATTCGGTTGAATGACGATCTCGTCCGCCTTGGCAAAAGAGGGTCGATCATCCACTCGAAATCAAGGGGTTCCTACCCTCCCTTTGGTCGGTCGGTTGGTCGATTGATGAGTCAATTTTTTTTGTCGGGTGAACTATGACTCATGCGTCTCTTTGGTTTGGCTCTAGTCTTATACGTGAGGTATGTGGCGAGATTCGCCGCTATGATGAATTATGTCTCGCCCAATGCAGATTCACCTGTTTGGCGGTGCCTCGTCAGTCAACTGCTTACCCTTGAGGAAGATTTTTATTTTCTGTCATTTGTTCTCTTTAAGATTCATGTCGTTATTTCTAGTGTAGATACACAATTCTTAAATACTTACATTTCTCACCCTAATCTTTAATATTTTCACGCATAACGCTTAAATCTTTGATATCACAACAAAAATAGCACGGCTATCACTTTTGAAAAGAGAAATATACATTTTCATGCCTAACTTTAAGACAACAAAATACTATGCACATAAAGATGAAATTATATACAAATGCATCAGAATTGTGTGCTAGAAGAGTAAATTTCCCTTCTGCAATTATTAAAAAGAAAGGAATTGATATTATGATATATGCCCCAGATGAAAGCTCTCCATTACACAGAAATGAATGCTGATGTCTAGTTTTTCCTACTTCAACCGTGATCATTCAATGGCTTCCACATAGCTGTGTTGCTTGTCGCCATCCACTTATACTGAGTTCTGATAAGAAGCCCATCATTGTTTGACATATCATCATCCAACCGTCCATTTTTTTTATCTTAATAAAAATCAACGGTTGATAGCTTAATCATTCAACAATGCGGAATATTTCCCTACTAGTGAAAGGTGATTCATGGAATGATTTCTTACAAGACTTCCATAAATGAAAATAATATTTGCAGACATGCCATCCAACTCTTATGTATTTACTTATCTAGCTTCTAAATTTTAATTTTTACATGTATGTCACCGTTTTTAGGTTAATTTACACTTTAGTACCCACAATTAATTAAAGTTGCACAATCACCATTGCCAAGCTCTTTGGAGTGATCCATTGTTGTCAATAGGAGCGGACGAGACTAAGAAAATGCTCAAGGTGCAATGGTTCAACCATTATTCAATCGGAGGTTTAACCAGATAATAAAATAAATATTAAATTTATTTAGTATAATTTAAATGATAAAATATATATTAATATCATTTTTATTGACTTAACAAATAATATTTTTTAGTGAAGATAATAGATTTTAATATTTTGAACAATACTCTAAATAAAAAAAATTAAGGCATGTTATTTTTTCTAATTTTAATTTAAATATTTTATTTTTAGTCCTCTCATCTGAATCAAAACGCTAAAATTTGACAATATTTGAATCGATTAGTTCTACATAAATTAAGAAGCTCGTGTTTGATTCAATTACTAAGCAAACGTGTCGAACATGAACAAATTTTTTCGTGTTTGAAACATAAAAGAGCCGAACACCAACATTGGTATTTTTACGAGCCGAACACGAGCTCAGCCCGAGATCGCTCGTGTTCGGCTCATTTACACCCTATTAACTAGTTCAATCCTAACTCTATGCAGAAATGATACTAATTTTGGACCAAACTGGCCGAATGACCAATCCACCGTTGAACCAACCTGTCCGATTTTAAAATACATATATTTGGTTTGACTAATTTGAACAATGGTCCATTCGAACTAATTGAATGTTATATCAATATCAACCATTTCTTGATTTATAAAAAAATACATGATTGCATGACTCTACGATCATCTTTCATGCAATAACAATCATCTTTGTCGTCATCTAATCACCCAATAAAATAAATGTTTTGTATATTATACACGGACGAGCGCTGTACTTGATGGAACCTCGTAATCTTTCATTTCCAATTACATGAAAATAGTGTATCTTTATAATTATATATTTATAGTTGAATATTTTATCAAGTCTAGGCTCCGTGATTTTCTCATTTAATTTTTTCACGTAAAATTGTAGTGTTTTTTTCTCATACATTTCAATAATTTAAGTATTTTATTTTTAGTCCTCTGTCTAAATCAAAAATCTAAAATTTGTCAATATTTGAACCGATCGGTTCTTAAGAAATCATAGCAATTCACCGGTTTAGGACCGGTTCTAACCGATAGTGTTGTCCAAACAACTCGTTGTTCGCGAACAGTTTGTTTTTGGCTCATTAAGAAACTCGTATTTGACTCAATCAAAAAGAAAACAAGCAGCATGAACAAAATTTTTGTGTTCAAAACCCTAAAAATAAACGAATTGAAGATGAATAAATTTATTTTTAAACGAGCCGAACACGAGTTGAGTCTGAACTCGCTCCTGTTCGGCTCCTTTACACCCAAGAAACTGATTCAATCCTAGCTCTATGTAGAAATCATTCTAAGCTTAGACCGAACTGGTTGAAAGACCGATTCACGGTTGAACCGACCGGTCCGATTTTAAAAAAAAAAAAACATCTAATTATTTTGACTAATTTGAAAATAGGTTCATTCCAACTAACTGAATGTTTTATCAATATCAAACATTTCTTGTTTTATAAAAAAATACAAGACTGCATGACTCGGTGATCTTTTTTCATGCAATAACAATCATCTTTGTTGTCATAAGCTCAACCCAATCTAGCCCCGTGCCATGCAAAAATTTAATGCACGAAATACATACAATTTAAGAAAATAATGTATTGAAATTAATACTTTGATAAAAAAAAATTTGTTGTGTTATCATATGCCCTTGAATACGGTGCAACGAAGTACGTTAAATACAGTGTTTCAAGGTATCCTCCATATGGAGTAGGGAATAACATCGTATTAAAGATGCATTGATAACTTTCAGTGACTTGTACTTTCAACCACCATACTCAAAATAAGGTGACTTTCTTCATAGTTTTAGAGTGTTTTGTATATTATAAACAGTCTTGTACTTGATAGAGTGTCATAATCTTTCATTTCGAGTTACATGACAATAGTGTATCTTTCTAATTATATATTTAAACTTGAATCTTTTATCTATGCTAGGCTCATGATTTTCTCACTTTTTAGTTTGTTTCACATAAAAAATCTGATGTCTTTTCTTAGTACACTTCAATAATATGTTTGTGGAAAAAAAAATTAATATGTTCGATAAACTGGATGAGTAGATGTCGACATAGATTGCACCACGCCGTTAGACACACCGTTTGGTGTGATCCACGCTGTTGTTTGCATGTCCAGATGTTAAACATAATATTTTCTCATATATGTGTTGGATTACCCTAACATGTTAAATTATGTTTCTCCCACCTTATATATATATATATATATATATATATATNGTTTAAAAAATTATTTTAAGGAAGATAAAAATGAAAAAAAAATCATTTTGATTAATAATTAAATATTATTACTTTAATATTAAATAAAAATAGAAAGTACTTTTTAGATAGTGTTTGACGTTGAAGTGATTTCCGCGTTCAGATTCAACAACTGAGAACTGGGATGCATGATTTTTTCTTTATGAAGAACATCCACAAAGAAAAAAAATAAGCGCTCAATGCAGAAGCTTAACTCNCTTTTTGATTAATAATTAAATATTATTACTTTAATAATAAATAAAAATAGAAAGTACTTTTTAGATAGTGTTTGACGTTGCAGTTATTTCCGCGTTCAGATTCAACAACTGAGAACTGGCATGCATGATTTTTTCTTTATGAAGAACATCCACAAAGAAAAAAAATAAGCGCTCAATGCAGAAGCTTAACTCAAAAGAGAGCACAAACAAGGGAATGATTGGTTATACAAAACATTTTCAATCGTGTAATAGAGACTAAAAGACTTTTTGCCAGAAATAGGGCATTTGAGCCCACCAAGTTTAGTCGAGCGAGCTGAGCTAATCGAGCCATACTGACTGACATAATCAACCGAGCAGACCAAGTTCAGTCGACCTAGCTAAGATGGTTGAGCGAAAAAAAGATTAGATGATGAATTATCACTCTAAGCCCCAAGGGGGATGGGGAGAGAGGATTTAATATCACTATTTCTAGTAAATACTATATAAATTATATAAACAATTATNGGAATAATTGGTTATACAAAACATTTTCAATCATCTAATAGAGATTACAAGACTTTTTGCCAGAAATAGGGCATTTGAGCTCACCGAGTTTAGTCGAGCGAGCCATACTGACAGACATAATCAACCAGGCAGACCAAGTTCAGTTGACCTAGCTAAGATGGTTGAGCGAAAAAAAGATTAGATGATGAATTATCACTCTAAGCCCGAAGGGGGATGGGGAGAGAGGATTTAATATCACTATTTCTAGTAAATACTATATAAATTATATAAACAATTATTGTAGAATGATGACTAATTTTTTTAGTATTCATTTGAGAGAATGTAAATTCAATAATGAAATCATCTCTCCCTCTATATTCATTTTCATTCCTCTCTTACGCTTTATTCTTTGGGTGTATGATTCGAGATTTTTTCTTTTTATTCACGAATATGTTGGGCCCAACTACTATTAATGAAAGTATAAAAAAATATAATTAGATGTGTAAATACAAAAAAAAAATTGTGCGATATATTTGTGTATACAAAAAAATGATATGCACAGATCTCGAGACAATTTGACGGTCTAAAGTCTATAGACTAGAATGTCCATTATTTTTCTCTTTAAAACAGGGCTGGTAATGTAAATTTATATTCTTTTTCCCTCCTAGGGTTGTCGCATGTAATGGAGATTTTTTGGATTCCCTTTTGTGACATATTCTTTTTATGTTATAAAATGGGTCATTGGCCCATCCCTCCCAAACACCCCTCTCCCCCGGTCTCGACCCGAGTGGGGAAGTTGTTCTTCGGTTCAACACTCCATTTCCTTAGCACGATCTACCAAACATATTTGAATTCAACATTCTTTAAAGTGAGGTGAGCGTAGATCATGCCGACAACAAAAAGATGAGAAATTCTAAGGGCAAAACTTTTTAGAGAGATGCGTCTAGAAAAAGGAAACTGTCACAACAGTGAATTTCTTGTCGCCGATATATCTTTTTTTCTATCTCGCAGAACTTATGGTGTGGACCATTCAGAGGGAGCGTCTCTAAAACTCCCTCCCCTCCGAGGCGAGCATGTCTAAAACTCCTCTTCGGATCAAGCAATTATATGACGCTCATACGGGGCGAGCAATTCTAAAACTCTTATCTGAGACGAGCTGCTCTAAGATCCCTTCGTGGCGAGCAACCCTAAGACCCTCCTCCTGGACTGACGAATAAACAAAGAACTGGTAAAAAAATGAAGTATAAGCCACTCCACTGATCGAGCAAAACAAATCATCTCAGGGTCACTCAAATCGACTATAGTAGATGACACGCCGGGCTAAGGGAATCACCATTAGAATCACAGTTGCAGTCTGCTTTTTTCTACCGACCACCCTAGACCGCCTAATTTTTTCTTTGATGACTGACTTTGCTCCCAACGACTATGGTTGTAATCGAGTCTAGCCTAGTACATCATAGTTTAGACTTTGCTTGGTATAATTATAAGTTGTTCTTGTTCGGTTTGAGCTTGTGTCGAGCTTTTATATATTGTTCAAGTTTGATTTGTTTAAATTTTTTAATGTTTGAATTTGATTTGTTTATGCCAAGTGAACGGGTATTTAATCAAGCTAATAAATGAGCTAAAAATTCAAATAAATATCAAAATTTTGACATACAAAAATCAATTAATATTTTAGCAAATTTGGTTGCAACTATTAATTTATTAATTATAAACTCTAAATACTACAATATGTTAAATCTCGTTTCTCCTCCTTTTTAGCATAAATCCCTCACTTACTGGCTGTTTAGTAAGATGATTTGTGCATCATTTAAGCATGATTTAACTTAAATCCTACCAAACAACTAAAAATGATAGTTTGTTCTTAAACATAAATGAACAAGTTTGGTTATGTTCATGTCTAGTCCATTTAAGCTTTGAGCTTTTAAAAATTGTTCAAGCTTGTTTAATTACTAATTTGAACGAACATTATGGAATCTTAATTAAGTTGGATTCGAGTTATTTATCGAGTGCACTGGTTCATTTACAACCCTACTGACGCCGTAATTTTCCCCTAAACCGGCTACTAAAACCTGATGACTCTCCCGACAGAAAAACTCTATAATTATAAATTCAACAGATGACGACAGTTACCGGAACCAAGCATAAGAAACGCCTAATATGAAGTATCATTAACAAATTATTTGTTCAAGTTTTATTTGATTTATTAATTTTATTGTTCTTATTATAATTTTCACTTTCAAATAATATAAAAATTGAAGAGCTTAAAAGTAGGGCTGTCAAAAAAGCTCGTTGTTCGCGAACAGTTCGTGTTCGGTTCGTCAATGAGTTTGTGTTTGATTCGTTCGATAAGAAAATGAGACGAACATGAACAAAGTCGTTCGGCTAGTTAAATGAACCAAACACGAACAGTTATGCGTTCGTTCGTGTTCAAATCGTTATTGTTCGAAATATAAAATAATTTAAAATAATTATGTATATATAATTTATGATATTCAATAAATTAAATTTTATAAATTATAATATAAAATAAAATAATAATAATAATAGTATATTAATATACTATATTAGTAATATANAAATTTATTAATTTAAAAATTATTTTGAGGAAGATAAAAATGAAAAAAAAAATCATTTTGATTAATCCTAAACTCTATGTATAATAATAATTAAATATTATTACTTTAATATTAAATAAAAATAGAAAGTACTTTTCAGATAGTGTTTGAGGTTGCAGTTATTTCCGCATTAACTCAAAGAGAGCACAAACAAGGGAATGGTTGGTTATACAAAACATTTTCAATCATCTAATAGAGACTAAAAGACTTTTTGCTAGAAATAGGGCATTTAATCCCACCGAGTTTAGTTGAGCGAGTTGAGTTGATCGAGCCATACTGATCGACATAATCAACCGAGCAGACCAAGTTCAATTGACCTAGCTAAGTTGGTTGAGCGAAAAAAGGATTAGTTCATGAATTATCACTTATAAAATACCTAATGAAGTCGGTGCAAAATCTAAGCACGAAGGGTGATGGGGAGAGAGGATTTAATATCACTATTTCTAGTAAATACTATATAAATTATATAAACAATTATTGTAGAATGATGACTAATTTTTTTAGTATTCATTTGAGTGAATGTAAATTCAATAATGAAATCATCTCTCCCTCTATATTCATTTTCATTCATCTCTTACGCTTTATTCTTCGGGTGTGTGATTCCAGTTTTTTTCATTTTATTCACGAATATGTTGGGCCCAACTACTATGAATGAAAATATAAAAAATTATAATTGAATGTGTAAATACAAAAAAAAAATTGTGCGATATATTTGTGTATACTAAAAAATAGTATACACGGATCTCAAGACAATTTGACCGTCTAACGTCTATGGACTAAAATGTTCATTGTTTTTCTCTTTAAAACAGGGCCGGTAATGTAAATTTTTATTTTTTTCCCTCCTAGGGTTGTCGCATGTAATGGGGATTTTTTGGATTCCCTTTTGTGACATATTCTTTTTATGTTATAAAATGAGTTATAAAACCGGCCACTGAAACCCGATGACTCTCCCGACATAAAAACTCCATAATTATATATTCAACAGATGATGACAATTACCAAAACGAAGCTTAAGAAGCGCCTAGCATGGAGTATCATTAACGAATTATTTGTTCAAGTTTTATTTGATTTATAAATTTTATTGTTCTTATTATAATTTTCACTTTCAAATAACATAAAAATTGAACAACTTAAAGCGTATACTCAGAAATGATAGGCACGGATATCAAAATAATATTCAGGTCGAGAAAATTCTTTAGCAGTCTAATTTTAGCCAGGACCAGTAATTTAATTTTATAATTATCCTCTTCTTCTCCCTCTCTCTCACTCTCTCTCACTCTCTGTTCGCTCTTTTTTTTTTTTTTTTTTTTTTTTTTTTTTTTTTTTT
>JXCR01149148.1:93516-121665 GCA_002079205.1 Phalaenopsis hybrid cultivar
GAAAAAGTAAAGGAGGTCGTTTCGGGAAGGCGAAGCATGGAAGACAAAGCGACCAACTTGTCAGCCTTCGCCGTCGCTTTTTCCCCACAACCTCATCACCTCTGCAAATCAAAGGGGCGGGAGAGAGAGAAAGAGAAACCTTTCTCTGTTTTCGATAAAATAGCTGACGTATCTGTCACATATGCCATTTTTCTTTGTCAAGCTTTAACCTTTGGGCGATGAACTCTCCAAATAACACTCCGAATAACATTCCTATGCAAACATGATACCAGATTACCCCTATTGAAGTTCCCCTCTCTTAGATTCTTAAGATACGAGCAAAATTCATCCGAGAGTAAACGATGATATGAATTTTTCGGAAGCGGTGCAAGTCTTTGGGAATATTTTCAATAAGAAAATCACATAAAAATACGCTTAAGCTTTATTTTATTTATCGGAATCAGGACTGTANGAAGTTCCCCTCTCTTAGACTCTTAAGATACGAGCAAAATTTATCCTGGAGGAAACGATGATATGAATTTTTCGGAAGCGGTGCAAGTCTTTGCGAATATTTTCAATAAGAAAATCACATAAAAATACGCTTAAGCTTTATTTTATTTATCGGAATCAGGACTGTAGAGGTACTTAATGCAGTCCCAGCTCACAGAGCTTCCCTCTTGGGACCGTTGGTCTTTCGGCGCGTGCTTTATTTGCTCCTATTTTTGGTTTTTTTCTTACTGAGATTCCCTGATTGGCCCCTCACTGTCCTAAAAGAATTAACAATGCTGCTCTCTGAAGATAATACGGACAAATAAAGGGTGAGATTTCTGGAAAATTAGTCTTATCTTGCTGGGGCAGGGTGTAATTTTGTCATTAAAAATTATCAACATGTAAGGTTATTTTGTCGTCTTCCTCTGCTCCTTGCGTCTCTGGAAGCAGCTTTGGCTGTTTTGCCAGTCTCTGTTGTAGAACTTACATTTCCCTGAATGTCCCCATTCTTTCTTTATGTGGCCGTTTTGGTAAATTCTGAAAGTTCTCTCTCTCCGTTCTTCCCTGTCTACCCGTTTCCCAGTGTACCTACCCATCTTAACTTACATGCTGATATTTAATAATTTGTCTCTCTACAGCACTTAAAATTTTCCTCATGGGCCGCATTTCAAGTAAATGATAACGCTCTGCTGTCATCCAAATATAAAAAATGAAAAATATTGCATGATAAACTTGTATTATTCTGCAAATTTAATGCTAAACGGAGAACTTTATTAATAAAAGATTTCATATTTAGTAGCCGGGTTAGGCCATTTTGGCAGAATGATTGCGCTAAAAAAAAATGTTCTTGGGTCAGCTAAATTTGACTTTCGTGTTTTCATAAATTAATGGAGTTAGTCTAATTCAGTGAGCCTGCTATTTCTCTTATTGAAGCGCGAAGCTGGAAGGGTTTTGAATCGCTGTAACAGTTTAGAAAATTTAAAACTTGGAAAGGCGAATTAGTTGAATTCATAGTTATTATTATTATTATTAAAGTATTTTTAGGTCTTTTTTACGTTAAAAATTTTGTAGAATTAGACGGAGCTCAATTCTCTTGCAGTACGCTCGAGCAATCAGCTCGGCGGCGAAGCCGCTGCACATGCGTNGTTTCGTGTTTTCATAAATTAATGGAGTTAGTCTAATTCAGCGAGCCTGCTATTCCTCTTATTGAAGCGCGAAGCTGGAAGGGTTTTGAATCGCTGTAACAGTTTAGAAAATTAAAAACTTGGAAAGGCGAATTAGTTGAATTCATAGTTTTTTTTTTTATTATTAAAGTATTTTTAGGTCTTTTTTACGTTAAAAATTTAGTAGAATTGGACGGAGCTCAATTCTCTTGCAGTACGCTCGAGCAATCAGCTCGGCGGCGAAGCCGCTGCACATGCGTCCGGCCTCCGCCGGCGGACGAACTGTCGGAAGATGGCTGAAGGATCGACGGGAGAAGAAGAAAGAAGAAGCTCGCGCACATAACGCGCAGCTGCACGCGGCGATTTCCGTCGCCGGAGTTGCGGCAGCGGTGGCTGCGGTGGCGACTGAAGCGGCGTTAGTAGCGTCTGATCGGCACGTGCGCGCTGCTCGCACGGATATGGCCATCGCTTCTGCTGCAACTCTTGTGGCTGCCCAATGTGTCGACGCGGCCGAAGCCATGGGTGCTGAACGCGACCAACTCTTAGGTGTGATTAGCTCCGCCGTCAACGTCCGCACCCCCGGCGACATCGTTACTTTGACGGCAGCCGCCGCAACTGGTAGACCACTGAAAAAAATGACATTTTTAACATTTAGGACGTCCAAATTAAAGCGAATTCTTAAATTTTTGATGTTTTGAAGCTTTGAGGGCAGCGGCGACCCTCAGGGCGAGGACGCTGAGGGAGGCTTGGAACATAGCGGCTGTGATTCCGTTGGAGAAGGGAGGTGTTTGTTCTCCAATTGATCAGAATATTCGGGTTCAGAAGCAGCAGAAGAGCCCTACGGCTGCTCCTGTAACCATTACTTCTGGTTCGAGCGATGAACTTCCACCCACGGAAGGTTTTTTGGGGATTTATAGTCTGGAGTTTCTTGCCCGTGGAGCCGAGCTACTAAAACGCACCAGGAAAGGTGAATTTTTAACAGTTCCGGTGAATTTTTGTTTTGCATTCTGTTTTGATTCTCTCATTTTTTTAAAATTTTTTATTTATTTCAGGTTCTCTTCACTGGAAGTTAGTTTCGGCTTATATCAATAGGATGAACCAGGTTTCCTCCTCTCTGCAAGTTATGTAAATGTGTAAATTGTGTTTTTTGAGCTCATTTCATGTTTTTCGGTTTCATACTCTGCAATTAGGTGATGCTGAAGATGAAGAGCAAGCACATTGCTGGGACTATAACCAAGAAGAAAAAAAGTAAGCATTCCAAGTTTAAAGCTTTTTCCCTGTCTTCAAAGTGAACTTAATTTTAGGTTGGGATGGAAAGTCAGGAAGATAGAATTGAGGATGAAATCATTACCAATCATTGTTTTGTCATTAAACTCATGTAATTCTGACTTATAAATCATCCAATAGGTAACCTATCAAATTTTGATACTGTAATCACATCTATATTTTAAGGATTCTTAAAGTTTCTTCTTTATGTTCATTCCTAATTTCTAGTAAGACTACTATTTCCTATGTATATAAGAAAACTTTCTAACTTGGCTGAACTCTTATGCTTTAAATGTACAGGCGTGGTTGTAGAGGTGTGCAAGGAGGTGGCGGCATGGCCTGGCCGGCACCTCCTCGAAGGCGGCGGGCAGCACTGCTACTTTGGGTTGAGAACAGCGGAGGGCCGAGTTATAGAATTCGAGTGCAGGAGCCAGAGCGAGCATCAGATCTGGACTCAGGGTGTCGCTCGCCTCCTCGACATCTCTATTCAGGGGAGGCATTGAACTTCACATAACAGCTAGCTAAAGATCTGTAGGAGAAGGATTAATGGCAGCCTGTGTTTTATGTTTCAGAAGTTTTGATGAGAATTGCTTGTTATATGTATCAGCACACATGGAATTGGGTTTGGTATAATATAACATGTAAGTAGTTTTTACTACTACTGCTTAAGAAGTTCTTTCATGGCATGATAAGTTGATTTGTTTCTTTGGATAACATGTTTTTATCTTAATTATAATTATAGGATTACTAGACTAAAACAGTTAAGGGGGATATCCGATAAATGTGGAATCTTATGACTTACAAGGCTGGGCTCTAGCTAAATGATAAATGAAGAGAGGAAGATTTGCATACGCATGCCAAAACATTTTAATATTTACATTAATCACTTTTCCTATGCATTTACTTATATAAAAGTAATGGTAATAGGTAGCTTGGTGAAGTTTTTTGAGTTTTTTGGAAATTTAGGGGCCGTTGGAATTGCTATTATTTTATTATGCTTTCATTTGAAATTAAATGTTTCATAAATTAAATTAAAACAAGATTATTTTTTAAAATAGTTAAAACATGTAAGAGTTATTTTGAATGTTTTTAAAAGCAACTCATTGTGTTTCTTAAAGGGGTGCCATCTTTTCAAGGAAAAGATTAGTAAATGGAAGCATTAACTCATTGGGATTAGATATTAATCCTTTTGATATGACCAATCAAATATACTCCCCATAATCATTTATACAAAGGTGACTTCACTCATTCGGAGTGAATGATGTAGATAGCAAAATCCTATTTTCAACTTTTTAATTATAGGTATTAAAAAATTCATAAGATGCCAATTAATGAGTTTTTTTAATGAAAAATATCTTGGGAAGTGTGAGATTAATACTATTTCAAAAGATTATTTCAATATTTAGGTAGAGGGAGTTTTTCCTAGCAAGCTCATGTTGAACGCTAATAGTTATATTAGTCATGAATATTGTCAACCTTTTTAGTTAATTCATATATTATTTTCTTAAATTTAAAATAATACTCTAATAGTTTATTTTATGTTTTTGTTTTACATTATAAGAAATTAATAAGCATATACACATATCCCCTGTCGGGCAACGTTCCTGTCGATACGCTCTACCTGCACTAATTCAACGACCTCAGCTTCCACACACAGTACATCTTTGGACTGATCCGTTTGAGTTAGTAGAATGAGCTCTCCAGTGATGATCCTTTATGGGTATGCTTGATTCAATAAATCTATATGACAAAGTAGACAGAGGAGTCAATACAAATTTTGCATTGTGCATGTTTATTTTTATGTAGAAGTTCATTTAAATATTGTGTTTGGCGAAGAAATTATCATTTGGGTATTTGTTTATTGTTCAGTCTAAGAAAATGAGACATGGAGCCCCAATGTTTTAAATTATAGTCAATACTCAATTTTGTAATTAGCTCAGTAATGTTTTGAATACAATTAAATGTTATCATAATATCATCGACATACTCTAATAAATAAATACATAAATTATTGTGATAAAAAATTAACATAGAAAGATCTGCAGAACTTAAAGTAAAGTTTTTGTTGTCATAGAATAGCGTCAAGTACCATTGACCCGGTGCTTATTTGAGACCATATATGGCTTGTCATAACTTAAATACATGGTGGGGGTAATGAGTATTTGTAATTTCTGACAGTTGTTTCATATAGTAACATCCCATGCAGGAAAGCCTTGGATGTGTCTAATTGTTGAAGAGTCCATTGTTTGTTGGCAATTATTACAATAAGTAATCTGATGGTGGGAAACTTTCACACGAGTTTGAAAGTCTCTTGATAAACTGTCCCTTGTTGGTGTGAGAATCTTGATGCAACCAAATGAGCTTTGTGTCTTGTTATGGTTCAACCAGCATGACAATTTTAAATGACTACTTACATCCTGAAATTGAGGTAGGAATGAGAAAATTTTGGGGGTATGTTATGGGTTTAACTGAATGTAATGGTGAAATTGGAGGCAAGTAGTTTCAATGAATATGACATGGCGTGAGAAAATAAATTTATTTTCTTGTGTGTAGCCCTTGTCTGGTGTACCGTAGTCCGCAAAGTTGCATTTGGGAGCTTTGAGAGAAAGTTTATGAGAGATATTGTAATGTTGCCAAGGGAAATAGAGGCAACCAAAGGTCCTCAAGTGTTGATATTAAGGTTGTTGTTATAAAATTTGCAACAATGATTGGTGTTTTGTATTACTAGAAAGTAGGTGGTTGATAAGATTGGTGATAGTGAGAACTACTTCTATCCAAAGATTTATGGGAAGGTTGGAGGAGTTTAGAAGAGTTATAGCTATTTCTATGATATGAAAGTGGTTTCCTTTCAACTATTCCGTTTGCCTCGGGGGTATAGGAACAACTAAATTGGTGTTGAATGCCATTGTCTTGCATAAATATTTTGAGCTTATTTGATATATATTCTCCTCTGCCATTGGAGTGTAGATATTTTATATTTATGTTAAACTAGTTTTGTATCATTTTGTGCAAGTATATAAATTGAGAAGTGGTTTGAGATTTGTAACTTAAAGAAATGCAACCAACAGCAGCGAGAGAAAGCATCTATGAATATGACATAGTATCTGTATCTTTCTATAGAATGGGAAAAAGGCCAACAAGTATCATAAAGTATCATTTCTAGTTTTCGATAATTATTAGTGCTATTATTGAAAGGTAATTTTTTACTTTTAATTTGGTAACAGTCAAACATTTTGAAATACATGAAGTAATATGGAGATGAGGATTAACATGTGAAGGAATAAACATAACTTTATTGTATGAATGTCCAACTTTTTGATGCTATGTGTTTGAGCTTATAGTAGATTGAAGAGTTATAGGATAGAGCCCTTGATGAGCAGGTCTTCTCGGTACTGGAATGCTAAATTTGAAACTTGTCAGCTTTAAAAACAACAGTGTAGTTATTGTCTTTAGATAATTTATGTATGAATATTACATTATGAGAAAGTTTGGAAACTCTAAATAGAGGTAACAGCTTTTAACTTACGACCAAACTTTGTCCATTACCTACGACAACTTGTTATGAGCCCTTGTATGGCTGAAAAGATTGTAGATGCTACGTGTTGGGTGTGAGGTAAGATACAGCTTTGGTATCTAGTATCCAATCTTGCAGTTGGGTTGATACTTTTGTTGTTAATGCTGCCACAGGAGGAGTGTTGGGCAGTTTATATTGTAGATTTGTTTTGTATCAATATTGACTGGCCGAGTGGCCTTGCTTGTTGCATATTTGGATGTGTTGTTCTTTTGCATGTTTTTGTGTTGAATCTAACACCACAAACACAAATCAAAATCATCATTGTCATCATCCTCCTCCTCAAATTGATTAGAGACAGCGACAAGACACGCCGACGCCAACGCCGGTCTCCCGTTATTGAGCAGAAAATGAGCTTATTTTACTTTGTTAATTTAAAAGATTAAAAATGTATAGAAATATCAAACATATTTTTTTATTTTTTACTTTTAAAAATAAAAAAAAATTATAAAAAAGTATTAATTGTGTTTTCCTTTCTTGTTAAAATAAAGACAAAACAAACAAAATAAAAAATAAAACATGATTAATTTATCGTCATGTCCCCTTAATTTATTATTATTATTATTATTATTATTATTATTATTATTATTATTATTATTATTATTATTTACCTGCCATGAAATGTAGGAGCATCTGTAATTAGTTTATAATAGAGATTATATGTTTTTCACGCTTGATAAACTTGAATCTCCTTGAAGTTTCTCATAAGTCTATACAAGTGTTCAATCAGATAATTTATCTTCATATTATTAATTCATATATATCGAAATTATTTTTTTTTTCTTATTTATTATGGGGCATTAAATAAAAGAAAAAGTAACATAATTTAAGAAATCATTGAATACAAAAAATTAAGAAAAATGTGCATATTTACAAAATTACATATATGCTGTTTTTTTTTGGGTTAGTTTATTTTATTTTTGTGCAATCTTTGCGTACTCCAGGGAGGTTATTCAGAGGGTATTGGGGGGATTATATCTGTGTTATACTTATGTAACATCACCGTAACCTACATGTAACTTCTAGTATGTAGGTTACAGGGAGGCTATAGGGGTATAACACAAATATAAGTCCCTAATAACGTACACAGCACTGCGTACGTCACGCAAATTTTTCTCCTAAACATGCCGTATAGAATCTTTCTAATCAACTTTCGTCTTTATTTCAGTTGTTGGGTGCGAAGAAAGCCGGTGGCAGGTCAAAGTCTAGATGAGAGATTAATTATAGGAGCTAACGAAATCAAATCATACTTTTTGGAATGTATTAATTAATATTGAATTTATTCTATCTGTTAATGAGTCAAATTTAAATTAATGAGTTCTTTAATTTGTAAAGAAATATTAACGTGAAGCAGATGAGGTTCAAATATTTAAATGCATATTTATTAATGATAATATTGCACAATTACGGGTATAGATTTAAATGTTTCATCGCATATATGAATTTTGATTAAGAAAATAATCCTAAGATGCTTTTTTATGTCTTTCTCGTCACATATCCTCCACATGGAAAAAAATTGCGTACGTCAAGCATACGCAGGAGTTACGTACGTAAAAGGTTACACAAGAGTTACACGGGGGTTATAACCCCGTTGTACCTCCCGTGTAACTCCCGTGTAACCCCGTTGTAATCTTGTAACCCCAATGGATAAAATAAAAGTGCGGGTTACATATGAGTTACACGAATATTACAAGGAAGTTATAACACGCTTGTAACCCCCATGTAACCCTCGTATAATGTCCGTGTACCCTATTACGTACACGTCTCTGCGTACGATTGACGTACTCATTTTTTTTCCCCTCCACATGGTATGGTCTATTTTGGGTGCCTATAACTGTTTGAAGTCGTGTTTTTGTTTGGTTAGTTTAGTTGTGCATTAGCTGTGTTGTAGTTGTTTCTGAAATAAAGATTACATATTGCCTAATATACACACATGATATTCGTAACTTCACTATTTTAGAATTAACCCATAGATAATAATATAAACTAGTTATAGATATTCTCAAGCAATCATAAGTCCAAAATATTATAGAAACAAAAAAAATATGACTACACAATAAAGCATTAGATGCATACATTCTTGCAACAAAACAGCCTTTGAATGTTATAGAAACAACAAAGATCAATCTCACATAAAATTGTACCCACAAAACCTTGAACTCACATACAAATGTCTTCTACCCGAAGACATAAACAACATATTATAAAACCACAAAGTTATGGAAACAATTTGGGGGAATCCGATTGAAAATAAATTTCATAGACAATATTTCTTAGATAATATTTTACTAGCATTATACTTTTTATTTTCAATTATTTTGCAGAAGAAATAATATTTTTTACCATTCAAAAATTACACTACCTTCTGCCTATATAATTTTACATATTATTTATTTGACTATTATATTCTAATTAATTTTAAGTTGTAGTGAATTTTGCCCATTTTTTCTTAATAAATTATAAATAATTTATTTATTTTTTTTAATTTGAGGGCTACACTTTTCTTTATTGAGAAAAAAAAAAAGCTAATACAACCATACACACTATTACAACTCATATTTTAGGAGAAAAGCAATTTAAATACAAAAGAAGAGATTCATCTAACAAATGACAAACAACAACAAACAAGGAAGATTACAATAATTAAAAATAACGATTAAAACTGAGGATCAAAATAGAAGGACAATTGACTATTCGAAGTGATTTTGAATATTAGATAAGGTCTTGTATGTTTAACCATTTTAAAAATTTCCTTCAAAAAGGGGAAATTTTATAAACAAGAGGATTCCACAACGAACAATAATGATTAAAATTCCAATTTGAAAGAAGATAATGAGCATTATAATGTATCCAAATAATTTTAATTTTACACATGATTTTAATTGTATCCGAAGAAGGAAGACAAATGCCACCACAATGTTATAGAATAACAAATTTATCCCAAGCATTAATGTGTAGATTCTTACCATCATTATTATTTTGAGAAAAAAATGAAATCAAAGAAGAGATTTTTCTTCATAAACATTTAGGAATAATAGTAGAACGAAGCCAGTAGTATAACTAACTCCAAATTATGAATTTAATAAGTTATAACTTACTAGTGGAAGATAAAGTTTTCCTTTTCCAACGAGCCAACCAATTGTTAATTTTATCAATAAGAATATGACAATAAGAAATTAACAATTTAGAAGGCTGCAACAATACCTAAAGTATTCCAAGGAAAAGGTTTAAAGCTGAAACCACATGTAGAGGCAATATCATTATGTATAGAAACATCAACAACTTTAGAAAAAAAGTAATATCAGATTTAGAAGTATTAATATGAAAACTAATTAATCCACTAAATCTTTCAAAAATTCGATTTAGGAATCTCTTATAATGAATTTCAGCTTTACCAAAAATCAAAATGTCATCAACATAGATAAGATGAGAAGCATTAGAATAATTATTGTTCAAATTATTCTCAAGCATGATAGATAGAGAGTTCATTATGATAGCAAAAATACTACATCCTTGACGGAGTCCATAAGTAGAAGGAAAATATCTTCTTAATTCACTATTTATAATGACAGAAAAATGAACATTATTAGTGCCAACTTTAACCCAATTAATGAAATTAGAAGGGAATCCAACATTTTCTATTCTATGAAAAAGAAAATTCTATTAACTTTGTCAAATGCTTTAGTAATATCAATTTTAGCATAGAATTGCTTAAAAGAATTAATAGAATTGAATCCATATATCATTTCATTAGCTAAAATAATATTATCAGCAATATCAAGGCCTTTGATGTAAGCAGACCGAGCAAGACTAATAATGTTAAGATGAATAAATTTAAGTTTTCAAGATAAAAATAAAGCAATTACTTTATAAAAATTATTTCATAAGGAAAAAAATTTATAATCAAAAAGAGCATAAGCATCATTTTTTGTAGGTACAATAAGAAGAGTAGTATGTTTTGCTTTTTTAGGCAATTTAACAGTTTGAAAAAATATTTAGTAGCATAGATACAATCTTTTCCAATAATATGCCTAGTATCTTTAAAAAAATTTAAAGTAGAACCATCTGGACCAAGAGTTTTATTAGAATCAAATAAAAAGAAAGCACTTTTAATATCCTCATCCGTAAAAGATTGAATAAGAAAATCATGATCATTCTTAGAAACTCTTTGATTTATAGGGAAAGAAAAATTATTAAGATCAATATCATTGTTTTTTTCATTCAACATTTTGGTATAAAAATGAATAGCAACATCAGCAATGTCATCTTGCTTACTAACATCATTGTCATTGACTAAATTTTTTTGAATAAAGTTAGAGTTATCTCTAACTTTAGATTTTTTAAAAAGAAATTTAACTTCATCCTCTCCTTTAGATAATAAATCATATTTATATATTTGCTTAGCCCACTTGTAATTACAAGAAGTAGCATTAGAAATGCTATTTTGTACATTAAAAAATTGAGCTAGTAAATTTTTAGAAAGAGAAGAAGTTTCTTTATAAGAAAGAACAACAATTTATCTTTCTTTATGGGCATCAATATAATTGGAAAAGGCATTATAAGAGTTCCAATTCCAACCTTTAAGAGCATTTTTAATATTTTGAAGCTTATTACTTAGAGAAAAAATAGGATCACCTTTAACAGGTATACTCCAAGCAGAAGAAATAAGTTACATAAAATTAGGATAAAGAATCCAATAATTCTTAAACAGGAATCTACAATGTAAAGAAAAAAAACTTTACCCAAAGAGATTAAAATAGATCATGATTAGAAGAGTAACAATTTAATACATAAAAAAAAAGACTCCATATAAGAATTAATCCAAGAGGAATTTCCCGAAAGCTCTGTCTAATAAGCATCTTATGGGATTATTTATTTGATTATTGTACCAACTAAAAGAAGAACCAGCATTTTGAAGTTCAATGAGAGCAGCATTATAAATACAATTGTTGAAATCAAACAATTTACTAGGAATTGATGGTAAACCTCCAACTTTTCCTTTAACAGTTCAGATAAAATTAAAATCATCTAGAAGTAACCAAGGATTATGAATGGTATCAGACAAAGAATTAATATAATCCAATCACACTTTTCTATTAAAATCATTATTATCAGCGTAAACAACAGTGACATAAAACTTAATATTAGAGAAAAAAAGTAATAAAATCATGAATAAATTGAGAATGTAATTTAAGAGTGGTAAAATTTAAAATATCTTTATTCCATTTGATCCAGATTCTATCATTCTCAAAAGTATTGAATTTATCAACACAACCTTCATCAGAGAAAGGAATAAATTGATTAGAATTAATAACATTAGAAATAATGGAAGAAGATAACTACATCTTAGAGAGACAAATATGTTGTTGTTGCGAGATCTAAATATACCAGTTGAAGTATATATATAAATCACACAAGAGAACGATCGACGAAGTGAAAAATAGAACGAGAAAACTCACACCAGAAAAACACACACAGATTTATGTCGTTCGACAAATTGTCTACGCCCATGGAGTTGCAGATGATTTTACTACTTGAGGAATTTACACTAGCCGATCACATCGACTTACAAGAAGAATCTTTCACTTTCACTTCGTTGCTCTCTTTTCTTCTCTCTCTACACCGAGATACTCCGAAGAAACTCTACACCAAGATACACCGAAGAATATAAATTTACAATAGAAATAAACCCGATTTCTCTTCAGCCACAAGCCACCAAGAAGAAACCAAGGGAGAAAAATTTTCTTGTTCTTCTTTTTTCTTCCTTCACCAAGCACACACACACCGCTTGCACTTCTCTTCCTCTATCCCGAGGAAACCCGAAGAACTCTTCCTCTATCCTGAGGAAACCCGAAGAAGAAACACAAAAAAGCCAGCAAGCCTCCTATAGCAAGTCGATCATAGAAGCGGTTCCGGAGAAGGTCTTGTTCGTGACTTAAAGAGCAAGAACGGCATTGTTTCGCGAATCAAAGGCGGAGAGCAGTGACATTTCACGAAACGGGAGTAGGGCTAGGCGGGAAAGCACTTGGCGAGAGCAGGTAAGTTATTTCCCTTTTTTTTTTGTTCCTAACCGGGCTCCACCTCCAACAAATCTCCCACTTGGAGACCGGTAAAAATACTACAAAGTCTTATTCTTTAGATCCGAACAAAACTTTGATACCAATTACAAAATAAAATTAAACTTGAAATCCCTTAGTAAATTTTTACAGTACACAATACGGACTTCGTTATTAAGCCCACGCATATTCCAATAAATTAATTTAAGATAAAACATAAGCAAAAGAGAGAAGAGAATCAAATTTAAAATTATTGATTTCTATCTCTCCTTGTTCTTGCTGAGACAAGATTAGAATAGGAAGAATTTCCTTTAGCAATGTTAACAATAGGATTTAGAGTAGGTACAAGGTATAACATTAACATTAAGCGGAGAAAAACTATTACCAACTACCAAATCATAACATTAGCACTACCATTAAAACCATTGGTGTTCTCATTAGCCCTACATCAATAACACTAACCACAACATCAGTTTCATTATCTGCTGCATCAATCACTTGATTATAATTAGAAGAAATTATATTAATGACACTTACTTTATTAACAATAATAGCAGGATTTTTAGTAATAACATTAGTAATATCATGATTAACAACAGAATTCTCCAGCACATTATTCACAACATTACTCCTCTCATGAAAAGAATTATTATTAACTCCATTAATACTATGAGAAGGTAAAACAAAGATACTGCATTGTGGGACATTATTCATCGAAATGTTTGAAATTGGGATATTCAAATTAGGGCGATAAACAATATACCTGTTAGTGCCAACAGATTTACTTTGGTATCTCAAATTGCCATTAGTAAAATTTCTTTGATTATTTCTTCCTCTAAATAAAGGATTAATGACATTTCCATCATTAGAAGTATTCTTAGGACGAGAAGAAAGAGAATGAGTAAATGTCGAGCAGTTCTTGCAAGACAAGGTTTTATATTCATAAATAACAAGCAAAATAATTTGTCTATCCATAGCCATTATAGTAATAGAATAAGAGAAAATAGAGTCAATATTAATTTGAATATTAGGTCTACTATAGGTTAAACAGGTGCCTTTAGGTGTTAAAAGATCAACTGTTAAACATAAACCAATTTTACTTGCTATTTTAGAGATACCTCTTTCAGACCAACAAAAAAAAAGATAAATAAGGAAATCTAACCTTTATAGGGACTTCTTTAAAGTTCTGTTTAACTAGTTTAAAATCAAGAGTCCATCGTTTAAAAGGAAATGGCTTACCATCAATAACCCAAGGACCTCCTGAATGAACCATCTCCAAATCTTCCAAACAGTTGAATTTAAATAGAAAGAAACCTTCAGTAATACAACCAAACATTTCAACTTCCAACACTTTTCAATCACTCATTGAAGAAAGCCATAAAAATATCTTTTTCATAAGACATAACCAACAGGAGCAAGTTCCCATTTCTTTGATCCTTCCTCAATTTCATTTTATGTGAAAATTTATTGGCATTAATCGAAAGAAAATAAGACAAATTAAAGGAACAAGATCTATACAAAGAAAAAATAAGAAAGAGGAGAAATAGAAATCTTCTCTGAGGTAGGGAAGGTGGATTTCTCACCGAGAAACCCTAAAAACCTTAACAAAGCCAAGGGAAAAGAAATCCCTAAAAAAACACCCTCATCTTACCATAACTCCTTCTGTCATGGGGTGAAAGGCGACTTGCCGACCTGTCAATGATCGTATATAAATAATTCTACAAAATATTAACCTATAAAATTAATCTTAAAAGCATTTTAGAATTTACAAACATATAATTTAAATATAAATGTGGGGAATTCATGTCATTTTTTTGTATAAAAAAAATCAAATACATGAAAAATAATTTAAGATGATTAAAATAAATTCAGCATCACGTGGTCGAATTCGAATTTCAAATAAAAATAGGCGAAAATGTTTCCCAAAAATTTCAGAGACGTTAAGATTTTAAACTATAAATGATAGCAAAAGAATTTTAGATTAGTATTTTTAATTATACATAAATCTATATACTTTTTAGAATTCTAAATGCCAAACTTATTTTAACTTTTAAAAAATCAAATACACTTTTTTTTTGGTTAATGAGAACACGCGTAAGAACTTGAAAATTAGGCGTTACATATATAAATCCATAAGAACTTGAGCGCTATGTATGTAGGAGGTAAACGAGCCGAGCTTTAGTGAGTCTAGGTTCAGTTAATGTTCGATTAGTTAAAAATTATCACTCTTGGTGTTCGGCTTCTTTATGTATCAAGCTCAAAAAATTTATTCGTGTTCGACTTGTTTCAGCTTGTTTGTTTAGCGAACCAAACATGCGTTGTTCGTGAACACAAATCTATTTTGCTAGTCGTAGTGTCACAGATGAAGGATGTTAAGTATATGGGCTGAGATTTAAATATTATTTTTTGTATCAAAATACTCATTTAAATATAATTTAATATATATTTATTTTTTTAAATTTTAATTGATTATTAATCTTTATAGCATTGCAGTATTGCAGTGAATTAAATTATTAAAAATAATACTCAACAATTAGATATATATATATACAAATTAATGTAATTTACCTACCAAGTTTATATAAATAAAAAAATAATTTTATGCCATAGCTGATAAACACAAAAATGTGTGATATAAAATTTCCCATACGCGCAGATTTTGAAGTCGGATATTGACTATTTTGCATCTTCACGGCCGTGAAGAGGTACTGTGCTTCAGGAGGAAGAGAACGCCGAGAGATGTACCATGTGATAAGACCGGAAGAAATTTCTTCATTTTCATATAAAAATGGGCGAATGATTTAAATAACCAGCTGTTTCCCTTGCTCTCTGAATCCCATTTGCTTTTCTTCTTGTTCATCCTGCCAGCGGACCTCTTCTTCTGCCTCGATTTCTGGCTTCGAAGCACAGATCTAGGTTTTGCATTTGGGGGAGTGAAGAGTTCTAGTTCTCTCATGATTAGCAGTGAGAGTGGCTAGGGTTTGAAACGGGAGCCATGGGTGGGGTGCCATCGACCCCACGGCGTGGAGCGCGTCCGGCCGANATCCTGCCAGCGGACCTCTTCTTCTGCCTCGATTTCTTGCTTCGAAGCACAGATCTAGGTCTTGCATTTGGGGGAGTGAAGAGTTCTAGTTCTCTCATGATTAGCAGTGAGGGTGGCTAGGGTTTGAAACGGGAGCCATGGGTGGGGTGCCATCGACCCCACGGCGTGGAGCGCGTCCGGCCGACACCGCGGAGGAACTTATCGCCATGTTTGTTGGTGAGAAGTCCTACCCGATCTCCTCCGAGTTTTGGAAGAAGCTGCTCGAGCTCCCACACACTTTTCAATGGCCGCAGGAGCGAGTGGAACAGGCATGCCAGACCTTCTGTGAGTGCTCGATTTTCTCCTTCTCCTTGTTGTTGAGTCTGTAATGGATCTCGTGCTATGAGTCTTCTGAATGATATTCGTCTATTTGATTCATCGGCTTGTTGAGACGTTAAATGGGTACCGGCATTGTTGGTTGTTATGTTCAGTGTCATGTTTTTATTACTGGCGTGGTGCTTTCTGAAGATGAATGGTGNTCTTCTGTGAGTGCTCGATTTTCTTCTTCTCCTTGTTGTTGAGTCTGTAATGGATCTCGTGCTCGGAGTCTTCTGAATGATATTCGTCTATTTGATTCATTGGCTTGTTGAGACGTTAAATGGGTATCGGCATTGTTGATTGTTATGTTCAGTGTCATGTTTTTATTACTGGCGTGGTGCTTTCTGAAGATGAATGGTGCCTTCTGAAAATGGATGTGGCGAAATGGTGTTCTGCATATGCGTGCTTGAATTATGAGAATTCCGTGGTTGTGCTTATGCGGAATGCTAAAATCATTTGTATTGTATAGAGCGTTATTTCAATGATAGTTTTGTTGATCCTTACTAAATCTTTCTGAGTGGGATCTCTAATCTAAATTCAATTTTTCTCTCTTAATTTTTTTGGGGGTATTTACACGCATTGTTGGGAGCTTCAGAAACAGATTTTCTCCCTGGGAACTCCCTTCAATTCAGTTTTATATCTATAATATGTCAAAATCCTTCGGAATGGTCGGTCCGGAAGAAGCGAAAAGAATCATTATGTGTGCTAATCGACGATATTAGACAATCGTTTGGATCTCTAATTTATACTCAACTTTTTTCCCATTAATTCTTCTTACTTTTTAAACAATGTTCAAAATCTGTTGTATGTCTATAAAATATCAAGCTCCTTCTGAAGGGTTGGCCTGGAAAAAGCTTAAAGGAACATTTACGTTTGCTATATTCATGATTTTACCGCACTCTGTTATTTCTTGATTAATTGCTGACTAAT
Organism: Phalaenopsis hybrid cultivar; assembly: GCA_002079205.1. Lineage (NCBI taxonomy): Eukaryota > Viridiplantae > Streptophyta > Magnoliopsida > Asparagales > Orchidaceae > Phalaenopsis > Phalaenopsis hybrid cultivar. The sequence continues at coordinate 110,371 of JXCR01149148.1, forward strand.
TTATTGTTGTTATTCTCTTGGAGCTCATTTTACAATCCTCTTTGATATTTTCCTAAGAAAAGCAGGACCTCTCTGCAAACGTTGCCATACTCCTGCATTGCACATGATCTACAATTTCACCATCTTTAATTTAGGAGAAGCTCTACCTAAATAATCAGAGAAAACTGCAGGACAGAGTGAAAGAAGTTTATATACTTTTTTGAGCATATTTACTTTTGATGAGATTGTTCTATACTTGAATTGCAAGAATGCTTTTTAAGTATATCCAGACCTTGTATCTTTCTATCTAACTATAATATAGTTGAAGTGTCGGACATCTAAGATTTAAATTCCAAATTTTAGTGTGTCGAAGTATAATTGATTATTTTTTTCTTGATGAAAACTTGTAGGCAGTTATTGTTGTACTTATCTCTTATGCGGCCTTCTCTTTAGAAGTCAACTGCTTTAGGGAAACTAGACATACGTAACATTACGTGATCGGTATCTTTTCTGCTTTACCTCCACATTTGATGGTACCTTTAATCTTCTAAATTAGTTGGCATTGCAATCTTTTTACTCAATGCTTTGTTGCCTTATAGACATAAAACCTACATAGTTCTTACATAAAAAATGATTATAAAAAGAACATATAACTGCTGGGCCCAATGAAGTTCTGAGTTGCCGTTTACTTAATAATTATGTCAATTAATTGATGATTGAGATTTTGTTTTTTTTTTTTGGGGTAAAAAAATGTGGCTTGTATTTCAGCAATCTTATTTTGCTTTCCAACAAGGTTGTGTAAACAAAATTAGTTTTGCATAAAGTGTTGTTCGATTTTATGAGTTGAAAACAAATGTCTCAATATGGCAAATTTGTAACTGTACTTGCTGTCTCTCAGGTTGTGAAACATGACATGAGCATGTTGTGGTTGGATAACAAGCTAACTTGTGCTCTTTTTTTCTTCTTTTTTTTTTTCATTTTTTCCAAGTTTCTTATTTCAACATTTCTAGGGCACTTCTTCATGCTATTATCTTTGCCCTTATTTTTCATCCGCTTGTGAATCCTGGATTATTTTTTACTCTTTCATGTACCATTTGATATCTTTTTAAATCCACAAGCTTCTTATTCAAGTATAAGTAATTGAACAGAAATTGTGTTAGGGCCCATATGAATAACTTATGGTGGGTTTTGAAGTTTTTTTTAGAGTTTAAAATACATGGTGATTTTCAAGTTTAATTACATCCAAACTAATCATTAAATTTAGAAATTTCATCTTTTTTTTTTATTTCATGTTTGCGGCTGCAAGCTACGAAGTAAGCTCTTACTGTATTATATGTTCATGGGCTAATATTAGTAACTTATATTTAGGCTTATCATGATTGCATGAGGTTTATAAATTGGGATAAATTCTATGTTTTGAAAGCATGCTATTTTGATATGAATAACAATGATTTTTATTATACAGAAAATGTAGTATGCTTGAATCTGTTGAAAGAATGCTTAGAATTGACATGGAAAGATGTGCTGACCCTTTGAGTTGCTAATAAAAAATGTCATTTCAACTTAAAGTTCTTGTAGTTTATTCTTCCTCAAATTCTGCAATGATAAGAGTGACCAATGAAAAACACTACTGGGCTTCCCAATTCTATAAGTAGGAAGTCTTCATTTTCAACCGTCACGGCTATTTGATGTGGTTGCTTTTCTAATATCTTTGCAGTGCAGAATAATTATCACACCAGACATCTGGCAAAGATTTTGATTCACATGGTGTTGTCTTTGCAAGAATCTTTGTCAGCCACATCTGGATCCTCTACTCATTCAAAAGCTATGAATGCAGCATACATATCGTCTGTATTTCTCAAATACATCATTGAAAATGGAAAAAGTGGTACTTTTGAAGAGCTTTATCTTATCCTTACTGAAATTGACATGGACAAGGACGTTCTCCTCATGGGTATATTGTTTCTTTTAAATCTATTGTTTATACCATTTTGGTTTTTCCATGTCGTTTGATTCAAAAAAATGACATCAGCTAGTTTTATATTGATCGGGTTGTCTCATTCATTTCATGATGCACAATTCTATTTCCATCCCCCTTCTCGATTTTAGGAGACATTTAACATTATCAAAGTTACTTTTCTGTTTGATCAGATAATGTCCATGACCTATTGCTTGAACTTTTGAGGCTTACATATTGCTTTCTCTTATGTAGGGCAGAGCATAGAAAATTTTGTCATGCAAGGGGTGCTTAATTTCATTGGTAAATCAGATCCTAGGTACATTTCTTGTATATTTGGAATTCATTTATATCCCACTGATTTCTTATTTTCCTTCTTATTTGTTGTCGCAATTTTGTTGCAAGTGCACATTCATACATCCTCCATCATGAAGTGCTGAACTTTATTCTGGTGGCAATGTCAACTCTGCTACGTTCAGGGCCATGTCTGGGGCCAAAAGATGTGCACCGTTTCATTGATGCTGCAATGAGTCAGGTGATACTTGAATGATATATCTTTTGTTTTGAGAGTGTTAGATGGATGAAAATTCCTTTGCAAATTAGATAGCCTTAACTTTATCATGCAGGATGGTGACATTGTGGCTTCTGTAGTACGCAGACTATTGTTGAATTTTATCGATAGATCGAGCATGCCTTTTAGCAGCCATTATACCATCTATTCTAATGGAAACCAATCTGGAGTTTTGCAGAGGGTTGGCTCTGCAGCTGGTATGTTTTATTTGGTAAAAGTAATTTTTCTACTCTGTCCTGTTTGGGTATTTTTAGGACAAGCTGGTATTACACATTTGATGAAACATAAAGATCTTACAAGGTTAATATAACTCTAATTACACATTCTTGAATGTTGTGACCACACATTTATCTTTAAAGAAAAAATGCTATAAGCTCCATCTTCTCAATTTTATGTTCTATTTTCTTTCTTTTGTAAGAGTCAGATGCTCTTATGATAGCATCACATTTCTAATCGAGTAGGATAAACTTAGTTTTAATAAAGTTTGATTTGGAGTGGTTGGAGCCATATTTGAACTATTCATCTCTTAAGTAGATTGGAAATGGGACTAGTCATTGCATCTTAGGTTTGGCTGATTTTTCTCTGTATTTTTATTGTTGTTCGCATAAAACTATACTCTATAGTTTTGTGTTTTCCGCCTTGCATTTGTCTCTGTGTCAATGCTTGAAGCTTACTTCAAGCATTATTTAATCTTAAGAAAAATTAGGGTTGGTCAGATTGCATAACTCTAGAATAGAACATACCTGAAGTTGAAGGGGCTTGTGCCATAAATCGATGAAGAAAGCTGGAACAACCTTTTTGGAACTTTTAATCTCTGCAATTATAGTCCAATTTGCTCCACCGTTGTTATGATTAATGTTATTTCTTAATTTATGAATAGTTTTACTTTTACATGTTGATCTACATCACATCTGCTAGTCTTTTGTTGGAAGATGCTTTTCAGTATAATGAAGTAAAACTCTTAAACATTTAAGGCAATTTGTAGTCTTACTACTTGAGTTTTCTTAGGAAAACCAAAGCTGAGCGTGTCCATACTTGAGTACTCCCAAAATAGGTAACCAGTTTAGGAAGCTATGCTAAGAAAACAAAATCACGATGCTTGTGAGGCTTAAGCAAATATAATTGGATCGGAGAGCATTAACGATATGATAAATGATATTTGAACCATACACCAATAAAAAGATTGAAACTATGTGCCATACATGCCAAATTGCTGTCTTGGAGTCTATATTTTGAAATATCAATTAGAACAAATTGCTACATGGTGGGAGCCAATATTAGCATCCTATTTTTTTTTTGGTGAATGATTTTGGGCTATTATATAATGCCACTGACGAGGACATCAATTACTTATTTCGGGGAGATTAGATCACTTGAGTGTGTAGTGAAATACAACTCATGTGCTGCGGCACACTTTAGTGTAGCACTTGTTTCATCATAAGCTCTAACATTGAGCTCATCCATATTAGAGCACTCTAAGGAGGATGCAAGATATGCCGAGAGGATAAAATTGTAAGTCATGCATGGATGGATGAGCATCTCAACTATGAAATTTAACTTTTGTGATATGGTACAAATTTGATTGTTGCGCTGTGGCGTTTTAGGTTAGCTTACAACAAGATATTTACATAACTGATAGGTTTTGAGAGTAAATGAACTATAACAGGTTTATGTTGCAAACTTGAGTCATGCAAGTATGAGGTAAATAATATTTGGATGGATGAGAATTCAATCAGATGGATGAGCATCTCAACTATGAAATTTAACTTTTGTGATATTGCACAAATTTGATTGTTGCGCTGTGGCGCTTTAGGTTATCTTACAACAAGATATTTACATAACTGATAGGTTTTGAGAGTAAATGAACTATAACAGGATTATGTTGCAAACTTGATATTAGTGAGCTATGGAACACTTCTGTTATCCATGAATTTTAGTATAAGATGGTTTTTTTTTTATATTTGTGTTTAGTCTAGCTAGCAACATTATAGATGGTTAACTTTACCAAAATTGTCCTTAGGATGACATAGTGAGGTTTATGGTATTATTAAGTGTAATTCATATTTATGTCTCTCAATTTGGACTAAGGTAGAATCATATCTAATATTCTAAAATGCTACACGTTATTCCTAAAATTTTAGCCAGTTTCTTGCATATCCTTTTAACTTGTCAAAAATGCTCCAACTAGAAGGCTTCCTGCACTCCTTTCACCTCCCCTCTTTATAAAAGTTGCGTGGGCAACTTCTCTTTAAGATATTCTTTAACATTCATAGACACTCTTCAAAATAAACATGAAGAACAAAGGGTCACCTATAATATATGAGTGGATATTTATCGGTAGTTAAAATTAATATTGAATGAGTTGGAAGGTAAATGTGTACATGTAATGAAACATGGATAGAAGTTATGCAAAATAAATTGCATGGGTGGATACTTGTGGGTAGCTAAAATTAAGATAGACTGATTACGAAGGTAAAGTTGAGATCAAATGAAAGCATGGATAACAATTTTGCAAAACAAAATATCATGGATTAGGATTGGCTTCTTATTCAAAATTTAAAAGGAATAAAGGCATATTAATGATTCTTAAAGGTGAAACTAATTTTTTTGGATTAGTCAATTGATGATGAACACTATCATTGCCAGGTCCCAAGTCCCAGATGCAAAAAGTGTAGGGTTGCTCTGGATAGTATACACTCAACTTAAAATTTTCGTCGAAAAATCATGAAATGAAATGGGAAATGAATATATCTGTGATAAGATTGGTGTTGCTCCAGTGGCAGACAAGACTAGAAAGAGTCATCTTAGATGGTTGGTCACATTAAACGATCCGGTTAGGAGAGTAGATGTTTTAGATTCGATTTATGTTAAGAAAGACAAAATTAGACCTAAAAATATTTAGTCATATTGTATAAAGATGTTCTTAATCTATTAGAATTAAATGAAAATATGAAACTCAATTGGACGCAATGCAGAAAAAGAATTCATGTAGCTGACCCCACGTAGTGGGATTAAAGGCTTGTTATTGTTGTTGTAGTCAATTGATGAAGATGATTTCTGCAGCTCGTTTGACGCTTAGCACCTAGCCACCTTAAAAAAAATTCATGGTCAACAATTCTTATGAGACGCTCTTTAATCACATTTACTTGGCAATCTCCAAAAATTGCTTAGTTTGAATTTTATTGATTTGAACCGAACTTAAACATCACACATACACGTTCACACACATCAACTTGAGGGAGGGAGAAAGAGAAAGGGTTATGGGGTGGTGTACAACTAGGAAATTATGATTATTTTATTTGAAGCAAGGAATGTAGGATTCCACAATTCACCTTATAAGATGTTATGAATTTGAATTTGTTCGAACAAATGCATACAATTCAACATGTAAATTATCAGTTTTGATAATCCAAAATTGTACTTATTCTTAATTCATGCATTTTCAAGTTAAAGAAGAATTAAGGAAATGTATTTACTGCTCATTATGGTGAACTCTTTTTATGATGCAATCTAGTTGAGTAGAAGAGTATTATGCTATTGAAAGGTGTGAACACTTTTAGATATTTCGGGTCTATTGTTCAAAGTGATGGTGATATAGATGGGGATGTTATTAGTAGAATTCAAGGTAGTTGGTTGAAGTGGAGGAATGCTTCGGGCCCATTCGGTGATAGAAAAGTACTTCTTGGACTGAAAGGAAAATTTAATAAGATGGTGGTTAGACAATGATTTATGGCGCAGAATGTTGGTCTTTAAAAGAGAAGCATAAAACTAAGTTAAGTGTTGTCGAGATGAGAATGCTTAGGTGGATGAGTGGCTTTACACTTAGAGAGAAAATGCGAAATGAATATATCCGTGATAAGGTTGGTGTAGCTCCAGTGGCAAACAAATTTAGAGAGAGTCGTCTTAGATGGTTTGGTGTCACTAAACGTCGGTCATCTGATCATCTAGTTAGGAGAGTAGACGTTTTAGATTCAACTTATGTTAAGAAAGGCAGAGGTAGGCCTCGAATGACTTGGTCATATTGTATAAAAAATGATCTTAATTTATTAGAATTAAATACAAATATGACACTCAATAGGACACAATTGAGAAAAAGAATTCTTGTAGCCGAACCCACTTAGTGGGATAAAGACTTGTTGTTGTTATTGTTATTGTGAGTATTATGCTATTGATGTTGTTCTCATTCTGTGCTTTAGTCTCATAATTTTTTTCAATTCTTATTGCAGCAAATATAGTGCTACTTCCTTACTACACATTCAATTATCTAGTCAGTTCAAGTGGTGAAGGACCAAGGAGCCCATTAGCCGATATCAGTTTACATGTTTTGCTCATTCTCGTTCATTATAGAACGTATGTTACACTGGATCGGTCAATCGCAATAACTGATGCCGAACATGTTGATTCTGAATTGTGCCTGAAACAAGGATCTTGTTTTTATGACAATACTTACTCCAAGGCATTAAACAGTGCCAGTGATATTGAATGTAAGGAATGTTGCTATTCTTGCAAATGCTTAGTTCATATCAATGATAATGTTGCCTTGACCTTTACATTTTCTTGTAGTTAATCGTGCTGATATTGAGGGCAATGCACACGGCGAGTCTCTTGTGAGATTGCCTTTTGCATCCTTGTTTGATACCATTGGGCTGTAAGTTATCCAAAGCTAGTTTATATATTTTTTTTGCTACTTTACATAGTGTTTTAATTCTTCTGAAATATAATTTAATTGATGATACTTTTTAAAAGTATCAAATTGGTATCTGTTCTCCCTTTAAGTATCCTGGGACACTATCCTTCAATCTCCTATTAGCAAGTCTTGCGAAATTGGTAGCACGTACTAAATTTGTTTTTATTTGATAGGTTTTTGTCCGATGAAAGTGCTGTCTTGCTGCTCTATTCTTTTGTGCATGGGAACTTTGCTTTTCTAGAATACATTTTGGTGCGAACTGATTTGGATATACTGGTATGTTTTTTTTTTATGAGCCTAATAACCCTTGATAAGATCTTGTTGAGTTATCTCTTGCACCGCAAAAATTTAAATGCAAGCTAATTCTTTAACAACTAGAAGACTGCTTGAGTTTGATTGTATTACTGATGGTAACTTTATTTTTTTATGTTGAAAACATAGCAGCTCTGCTTTGGAAGGCAATTTAGCTGCATCTGAATATTTCAACATTTATTTATTCCTCTTAGATATATAAATCTTTAGGTGTAAAGGGTGGCTTTGCTTGAAAAATCAGGTTTATGGAAGTATCAAAGAGCATTGATCTTATTAGTTGGTGATTTATTGACAGCTGCTGCCCATTCTGGAAACACTTTATAATGCTTCAAAGAGGACGCCCAATCAGATATATATGCTATTAATTATTCTTCTCATTCTAAGCCAGGATTCTTCATTCAATGCCAGCATTCATAAACTGGTATTATTCGGTTGATTTTCAATTTGCCCTTCCGCTTATACTTCTATTAAATTTACGTCCTTTCAGATACTTCCTAGTGTGCCATGGTATGAGGAACGCTTAGTGCATCATACATCTCTTGGATCTTTGATGGTTTTAGTTCTCATTAGAACTATTAAGTATAATCTCTCCAAGCTAAGGGTAATTCTTGCCACTCTTTCTGTTGTTTGCTCATTTACTCATTAGTTTTGCAATAAAATTTTGATGAATTTTAGAATGACTAACCATGTTCTATAATTATACATTTATTTTTTTCTTTTTATGAAACATCCTGCACTTAAAACTTTTAAACTCGAATTTGTTAGAACTAGAACAGATGTTCTTCTTTGTATTTACTTTTGTATAATTACTGCTTGTTTCATCAATGAGGCATTTAGAATGCCATCATGAACAAAAGTAGTATTGTTTGATTCTTTGGAGCTTATTTCTATGTTTATTTAAATTGTTAACATGTAAGCTGTAACAATGATTTGGTGATGTAATTAATACTGGAGGATGTGAGATTGTTGATAATGTCTTCTACTTTGTATCCGTAGCCACTTGTCATAGTATAAAGATACTTCATATTGACTCAGCTCTTGTAACATGTAACTAAGCGTGTGTGACTTTTAGCAGAAGTTACTGTACTCACAACATGTTAACCGTATTTTCATTTTTTTTCTTCTGACTGTTTCATGTTTTACTAATATTTTGGATGATTGAAAAAGAGATTTTTCTGTTTGCAATTTTTTTTTGCATTGTTTGAAACTAATAACGCCACACCGGCGCTCAGGTGTAGTGTTAAATAAGCAAGGGTTCCTACATTACGGGCGAATACGGGTAAAGAAGTTAGTCTATGAAACTAATGAAACTAATATTAGGATAGGATCTTGAAATATAGGTACTCTCNCTAAAGGAACTCTTCCTGCTTCAATCAAATTCAATGCATTCTTGAATCGCCTCCACTGGTCCAGGGCATGGAGCATACTACTATTGGACAACCAACGGAAAGAAGTTAGCCGACTAGCGCACTTTGGGAGTTGTCACGATAGAAAAGAGAAATGACTCTAAGGAACCAACAATAATCTCTTCTTAAACAACCTATATCCTCCACACAGAACCATCATTTGATAGATTATCCAACCCCGAGCAATCTGAGTTATTGGTGGGGGTTCGGTCCGTTTGGTGGTCTTTGTTTAGCCATTCAGATGGTGACTGGCGTTTTTTTAGCTGCCAGCGTAAAACTTGTTGAAAAAAGTCATGACATGAATCCTTTTGATCATTGTATAAGTGCTAGGACGTCCCCTGAAAGCGACGCGCTGTATAACGTGAATACAGTGAAAAGTGTGCAAGGGACGCTACACCAGCGCTTGGGTGTAGTGTTAAATAAGCAAGGGTTTCCACATTACGGGCGAATGCTGGTAAAGAAGTTAGCCCATGAAACTAATGAAACTAATACTAGGATATGATCTTGGAATATAGGTGCTCTCAATAGTAAATTAATGGAATTAGTTGATATTATGATTCATAGGAAAATTAATATCTTATGTATTCAAGAAACTAAATGGGTTGGAGAAAAGACTAAGGAGATTGATAATTTAGGTTTTAAACTTTGGTATTCTGGTAAGGGTTGCACTAGAAATAGTGTAGGTGTAATTATAGATAAGAGTTTGAAAGATAATGTTGTAAAAATTAATAGAGTTGGAGATAGAATTATAACCCTTAAGATTATCATTGATACTAAAATTTTTAATATTGTAAGTGCTTATGCTCCTCAAGTAGGTTCAGATACAGGGTCTAAAGATAAATTTTGGAAAGACTTGGAAGACTTAATACAAATGATACCTCTTGAAGAAATAATTTTTATTGAATGAGATTTAAATGGACATGTCGGTAGAGTGGTAGAAGACTTCAGAAATACTCATGGTGGCTACGGTTTTGGAGGAACTAATGAAGAAGGTAGAACTATTTTAGTTTTTGATTAAGCGTATGATTTTGTTATTACCAATACTTTATTCAAGAAAAGAGATGAGCATCTTATTACTTATAAGAGTGGATCTAATAAAACACAAATTGATTATTTGATGAGAAAAAGAGATCGCCGCGATTGTAAAGATTGTAAGGTCATTCCAAGTGAAAATTTAAGTGCCCAACGTTGTTTATTAGTTCTAGATTTTAAGATTAAGAGTTGTAAAATAAAAAATATTAAGACTCATCATCGTAGAATTAGATAGAGAAACTTAAAATACACAAATAAAATTATTTTTATGAGTAAAATTCAAGATTTCAAAATTTGGGATATTCATGAAGAAGCAAATGTTATGTGGGATAAAGTAACAAACATTATTAATCAAGTAACAAAATATGTGCTTGAAGAATCAAAAGAAAGTTTTTATAAATAAAAATAGTTTGTGGTGGAATAATAATGTGCAAGAAAAAATAAAATATAAGAAGTAATATTATAAAAATATGTTTAAACGTAAAAACTTAGAGAACTGAGAAAAAATATCAAACGGCCCACAGAGAGTCTAAAAGAACAATCTGTGACACATAAAAATTATGTTTTTGATGATCTTTATAATAGATTAGGTACTAAGGAGTGTGAAAAATATATATATAAACTGGCAAACAAAGAGAAAAGAAAAGTAAAGATTTAACTCAAGTAAAATGTATTAAAGATGAAAATCAAAAAGTACTTTTCTTAGAAAAAGATATTCAATATAGGTGAGTGAGTTACTTTGATAAACTTTTTAATGAAGTTTCTGAAAATACGATCGAACTTAATGATCTTAATATCGTGAATACTAATAAAACGTTTCATTTTTACCGTTTCATTTTTACCGTTGTATTAGTAAAAATGAAGTTCAAGAGGCTTTAAAGAAAACTATGGTGGAAAGTCTGTAGGACCTGATGATATCCCAATTGAAGTGTGAAAATATTTGGGAGATTTGAGAGTTTCTTGGCTTACTAAACTCNCTAGAGCTATTACTTGTGTTCAAATTGAAGGAGGATTGACAAAGTATTTTCCTATTTCTGTTGGATTACATCAGGGATCAACTTTAAGCCCATATCTTTTTGCTTTGGTTATGGATGGTCTTACTGGACATCTACAGGAGGATGTACCTTGGTGTATGCTTTTTGCTGATGATATCCTTCTCGTGGATAAAACGAGAGAAAANCTAGAACTAAAAGTGAATACATGGAATGTAATTTTAGTAGTAATAGCTCTAGTGATAAAAGTGTGACTTTGGGTGATCAAATTATNAACTAAAACTGAATAGATGGAATATAATTTTAGTAGTAATAGCTCTAGTGACAGAAGTGTGACTTTGGGTGATCAAATTATTAAA
>JXCR01149148.1:126374-153276 GCA_002079205.1 Phalaenopsis hybrid cultivar
GCCCTTAAGATTATCATTGATACTAAGATTTTTAATATTATAAGTGCTTATGCTCCTCAAGTAGGTTTAGCTACAGGGTTTGAAGATAAATTTTGGAATGACTTAGAAGACTTAATACGAATGATTCCTCTACTTTTATTGGAGGAGATTTAAATGGACATGTCAATAGAGTGGTAGAAAACTTCAGAAATAATCATGGTGGTTACGGTTTTGGAGTAACTAATGTAGAAGATAGAGCTATTTTAGATTTTGCTTTAGCGTATGATTTTGTTATTACGAATACTTTATTTAAAAAAAAGAGATGAGCATCTTATTACTTATAAGAGTGGATCTAATAAAACACAAATTGATTATTTTCTTATGAGAAGAAGAGATCGTCGCAATTGTAAAGATTGTAAGGTCATTCCAAGTGAGAATTTAAGTACCCAACATCGTTTCTTAGTTTTAGATTTTAAAATTAAGAGTACTAAAATAAAAAATACTAGGACTCATCATCGTAGAATTATATGGAGAAACTTAAAAGACAAATAAAATTATTTTTATGAGTAAAATTCAAGATTTCAAAATTTGGGATATTCATGAAGAAGCAAATTTTATGTGGGATAAAGTAATAAACACTATTAAACAAGTAGCAAAAGATGTGCTCGGAGAATCAAAAGAAAAAAATTATAAATAAAAATAGTTGGTGGTGGAATGATAATGTGCAAGAAAAGATAAAATATAAGAAGTTATGTTATAAAAATTGGTTTAAATGTAAAAGCTTAGAGAACTGAAAAAAATATCAAACGGCCTGCAGAGAGTCTAAAAGAACAATCTGTGACGTAAAAATTCTACTTTTAATGATTTTTATAATAGATTAGATATTAAGGAAGGTGAAAAATATATGTATAAACTAGCTAAATAAAAGTAATAATTTAACTCATTAGTAAAAAGAAGTTGAGGAGGCTTTAAAAAAACAAAGGGTGGAAAGTCTGTAGGACCTAATGATATCCCAATTGAAGTGTGGAAATATTTGGGAGAGGGAGTTTCTTGGCCTACTAAAATTTTCATACTAAAAAGATGTCCGAAGAATGGAGGAAGAGTATTTTGGTCCCCATTTTTAAGAATAAAGGGGATGCACAAGAGTGTGCAAAGTGCAGGAAGAGTATTTTGGTCCCCATTTTTAAGAATAAAGGGGATGCACAAGAGTGTGCATTATAGAGCATTTAATTGATGTGTCATACTTTAAAGTTATGGGAGAGGGTAATTGAACATAGGATAAGACGCATCACAAATATTTCTCATAATCAATTTGAATTTATGCCGGGCAGGTCTACTATGGAAGCTATACATTTATTGAGAGGTTTGATGGAGAAGTTAAGAGATCTTAAGAGATATCCTTTGGAGAGTTCTCGAGAAGAAATGTGTTGATATGACTTATATTCAAGTCATAGATAATAAGGAGAATCTACATTTGATTTTTATTGATTTAGAAAAAGCTTACGATAAGGTTCGATATAATAAGGAGAATCTACATTTGATTTTTATTGATTTAGAAAAAACTTACGATAAGGTTCCAAGATATTATTGGAGAGTTCTCGAGAAGAAAGGTGTTGATATGATTTATATTCAAGTCATTAAAGATATGCATGCCAGAGCTGTTGCTTGTGTTCAAACTGAAGGATGATTGACCAAATATTTTTCTATTTCTGTTGGATTACATCAGGGATCGGCTTTAAGCCCATATATTTTTGTTTTAGTTATGGGTGGTCTTACTGGACATCTACAGGAGGATCTACCTTGGTTTATGCTTTTTGCTGATGATATCCTTCTCGTGGATAAAACGAGAGAAAAAACCCAGGAAAAGCTTGAATTATGGAGGTCTACATTGGAGTCTAAAGGCCTTCGTTTAAGTAGAACTAAAACTGAGGAAAAACTTGAATTATGGAGGTCTGCATTGGGGTCTAAAGGCCTTCGTTTAAGTAGAACTAAAACTGAATACATGAAATGTAATTTTAGATTGGAGTCTAAAGGCCTTTGTTTAAGTAGAACTAAAACTGAATGGAGGTCTACATTGAGTCTAAAGGCCTTCATTTGAGTAGAACTAAAACTGAATACATGGAATGTGTACATTGGAGTCTAAAGGCCTTCGTTTAAGTAGAACTAAAACTGAATACATGGAATGTAATTAGTTGTAATAATAGCTATAGTGCCAAAAGTGTGACTTTGGGTGATCAAATTATTAAAAGGTGCGAACGATTTAGATATCTCGGGTGAAGGTCTACATTGAAGTCTAAAGGTCTTCGTTTAAGTAGAACTAAAACTGAATACATGGAATGTAATTTTAGTAGTAATAGCTCTAGCATTCGTTTAAGTAGAACTAAAACTGAATACATGGAATGTAATTTTAGTAGTAATAGCTGTAGTCATTTAAGTAGAACTAAAACTGAATACATGGAATGTAATTTTAGTAGAGAAGGTCTACATTGAAGTCTAAAGGTCTTCGTTTAAGTAGAACTAAAACTGAATACATGGAATGTAATTTTAGTAGTAATAGCTCTAGCATTCGTTTAAGTAGAACTAAAACTGAATACATGGAATGTAATTTTAGTAGTAATAGCTGTAGTCATTTAAGTAGAACTAAAACTGAATACATGGAATGTAATTTTAGTAGATAATAGCTATAGTGCCAAAAGTGTGACTTTGGGTGATCAAATTATTAAAAGGTGCGAACGATTTAGATATCTCGGGTCTGACAGAAGTGTGACTTTGGGTGCTCAAATTATTAAAAGTTGTGGACGTTTTAGATATCTTGGGTCCGTTGTTCAAAGCGATGGTGATATAGATGGGGATGTTAATAGTATAGGTTGGTTGGTTGAAGTGGAGGAATGCTTCGGGTCTTTTGTGTGATAGAAAAGTACCGCTAGATATCTTGGGTCGTTCAAAGCGATGGTGATATAGATGGGGATGTTAATAGTAAGTTGGTTCCATTGTTCAAAGCGATGGTGATATAGATGGGGATGTTAATAGTAGAATTCAAGTTGGTTGGTTTACAGTGGAGGAATTCGGGTTTTTTGTGTGATAGAAAAGTACCGCTTAGACTGAAAGGAAAATTTTATAAGACGGTGGTGAGAGCTGCAATGCTCTATGGCGCTGAATGTTGGCCTTTAAAAGAGAAGCATAATAATAAGTTAAGTAATGCTCTATGGCGCTGAATGTTGGCCTTTAAAAGAGAAGCATAATAATGTCGATGCTCTATGGCTCTGAATGTTGGCCCTTAAAAGAGAAGCATAATAATAAGTTAAGTGTTGCCGAGATGAGAATGCAAAAGAGAAGCATAATAATAAGTTAAGTGTTGTCGAGATGAGAATGATTAGGTGGATGAGTGATTTACACGTAGAGACAAAATGCGGAATGAATATATTCGTGATAGGGTTGGTGTAGCTCCTGTAGAGAAGCATAATAATAAGTTAAGTGTTTGCCGAGATGAGAATGATTAGGTGGATGAGTGGCTTTTACTTAGAGACAAAATGCGGAATGAATATATTCGTGATAGGGTTGTTGTAGCTCCTGTGACAGACAAATTAGAGAAAGTCGTCTTAGATGGTTTGGTCACATTAAAACGTCGACCATTTGATTATCCGATTAGGAGAGTAGATGTTTTAGATTCGACTTGTGTTAAGAAAGGCAGAGGTAGACCTCAAAGACTTGGGCTTATTGTATAAAAAATGATCTTAATTTACTAGAACTAAATGAAAATATGAAGAGAGTAGATGTTTTAGATTCAACTTGTGTTAAGAAAGGCAGAGGTAGACCTAGGAAGACTTGGGAGTAGATGTTTTAGATTCGACTTGTGTTAAGAAAGGCAGAGGTAGACCTAGGAAGACTTGGATTTATTGAATTAAAAATGATCTTAATTTACTTGAGCTAAATGAAAATATGACACTAAATTGGATGCAATGGATAAAAATGATTCATGTAGCCGACCCCACGTAGTGGGATTAAGGCTTTGTTGTTGTTGTTGTTGTTGTTGTTGTTGTTATTTTTGTTAGTATAGTGTTTATTTATTTCAATATGCTTCATTTTATCACGTTGCTTGGGATTGTTTGTCTTTTTTATTGTTGACCTGCTATCATAATAGAGTCTTGTCTGTCATTCCAATCGATTTTTTATGAAAAAAAGAGAATTTCAACTACAATAGCTCACACTTTCTTTGTTCTGCTGCTCTAAATTCAGCTTTTGTATTTAAANATAGTGTTTATTTATTTCAATATGCGTCATTTTATCACGTTGCTTGGGATTGTTTGTCTTTTTTATTATTGACCTGCTATCATAATAGAGTCTTGTATGTCATTCCAATCTATTTTTTATCAAAAGAAAGAGAATTTCAACTACAATAGCTCACACTTTCTTTGTTCTGCTGCTCTAAATTCAGCTTTTGTATTTAAACCTTCCCACTATATTTTTATTTTTTGTTTCTCCATATGACAAGGTCTTTAAAAGTTGTACAATTTTTGGAGGTGGATCTCATGTCTATAGGTGAAAATGCAAAACATCATCTATGTAGGTTTCAAGTTTCAAATTTGTGTTTCTTGTAGATAAAATTCCTCTTTCGGGATTAATTTTCATGTATTGAAGAATTCGGTAAACAACCTGTAGGTGAACTTTCCCTGCTATATTAGGCCCGTGTCTAAAGAGAAATCAGTTTTTTTAATAACCTTTGATATATTCTTGTTTTTCATTGTTTGTTTTTTTCTTTCTCCTAATTTATGATTTTGCTCAGTTGGTGTGTTAGCAAGTGCACAATCTTTCTTTTTTGTTTTTTTTTTTTGTAGATTATAGATTTCTTTTATTGTGAAACAAAGATCCCTTGATGTGATTAAGAAATCTCATATTATAGGAAATTCTTCAAATTCCCTAGCAGTTTTATCTTAAATTATCTGATCTAAAACAGATTTTGAGACCTTTTTTGCTCATTAGTTTCTATCAAGATTATACTGACCTGGAACAATAAAGTTCCGACTCCCTTGAGTGCTTATTGAATATGATGTGATTCCTATGACTGTTATATGAATTGAGTCTAGGGTGACATCATATAGTACCTTTCTTAGTTTGCAAACTTGGTTATTTTTTAGACCTTCCCAAAATCAGGGAGAATATCTATGTTGATTTTCTCTTTAGATCATACTTAAGGAATCATCTTGAATGGCAAATTATTGCAGAACTTGGTGAAATTTGACAGCTAGTGNCCAGTTGGTGTGTTAGCAAGTGCACAATCTTTCTTTTTTGTTTTTTTTGTAGATTATAGATTTCTTTTATTGTGAAACAAAGATCCCTTGATGTGATTAAGAAATCTCATATTATAGGAAATTCTTCAAATTCCCTAGCAGTTTTATCTTAAATTATCTGATCTAAAACAGATTTTGAGACCTTTTTTGCTCATTAGTTTCTATCAAGATTATACTGACCTGGAACAATAAAATTCCGACACCCTTGAGTGCTTATTGAATATGATGTGATTCCTATGACTCTGTTATATGAATTGAGTCTAGGGTGACATCATATAGTACCTTTCTTAGTTTGCAAACTTTGTTATTTTTTAGACCTTCCCAAAATCAGGGAGAATATCTATGTTGATTTTCTCTTTTAGATCATTCTTAAGGAATCATCTTGAATGGCAAATTATTGCAGAACTTGGTGAAATTTGACAGCTAGTGACAATAAAACTTTTACTATATGCATTATAGCAAATATTGCAAATGCTTCTTGGTAATATATTCCTTATGTTTGATTATTTTCCTTATTTATTGATCTTATATTATAACTTCCAAAAGTTACATCAGCTTTGTATTTCACCTTACCAACTTCTTTCCCTTNCTTATAGCAAATATTGCAAATGCTTCTTGGTAATATATTCCTTATGTTTGATTATTTTCCTTAGTTATTGATCTTATATTATAACTTCCAAAAGTTACATCAGCTTTGTATTTCACCTTACCAACTTCTTTCCCTTGGGCAGTTTCATGATCTCTCTTGATCTATTTTTTTCTCCAATGCTTCCTTCTCCACTCTCTTGCAATTCCTCCTCTGCTTACTAGACAATGCCTCAGCCAATGTCTTTGGCATTGAAGTGATGTTTATGTTCACAAGGAAATCTTTATGAGATGACGAAAATGATATACATAGTGAGGTAGATAATATAATTAGTGTTTGATGCACTTTCTTGTGTTTTTATAAATTACAATTGCTAAGTTGTGATCATTATTTTCATCTTCAAGTTTCTTTTGGAAGGTGCTCTAAAAATTTTTATGTACCTCAATTTCGGAATTTGTAGAAGATTTCAAGCNTGGCAGATAATATAATTAGTGTTTGATGCACTTTCTTGTGTTTTTCTAAATTACAATTGCTAAGTTGTGATCATTATTTTCATCTCCAAGTTTCTTTTGGAAGGTGCTCTAAAAATTTTTATGTACCTCAATTTCGGAATTTGTAGAAGATTTCAAGCTTGCATTGGTTCTAGAATTGGAGTCATCTTTTTGAATGCACTCTTTATATTTCCAAGTAATGTTTTGAGGATGTCCAATTCATGGAGTGAGGAGGTGTTTTGATTTCTTCTTGATGGGTTGTGGTGCTCACAAGTGTTGATGAATGTGTGGGTGGGAAAGCTAAATCTAGTAAGAAGTGGCACCTATCCTTGTATAAAATTCTATAATAGGACTCTCCCCTTAAAGATGAGGTTGAGCATAGAAAGGTGTCTCTTCTTCAAAAGTGCATCAATAGAAATAAAAAGTTTTATTCAGTGGATAATAACGCTCATTACTATTTGTCAGGTGATGAGTAAACGACAAAGATACAGTTGATTTTGTTAGGAAATTCTTTCACTTTATTATTTCTATGAATATTCACAAAAGTGTCACAATAAAAGATTCATATTATAGGATTATCTGTGGTGTTAAATTGTAATTTAACTAAGAACTTCCATGGGTATTCTGAACTTAAGTTATTGAGTCGAGTTTGAGCAAGCCCAGTTCTATTTGTTGAACTTGTTAAAATTTTTTTTTTTTTAGTATTCGACTTGTGGTCAGAGTGGCTTGTGCAGAGCTTATTCGTGTTCGGTTCGATTCAAATGAACTTGTTTGAATTAAGCTCTTATTTGGCTCGGCTCGAACTTAATTTTCTCATTTCATGAGATTAAAAAATGTGATTAATTATTTTATCATTATTAAATTTACAAATATATATTTTATTAAACCTAATCTGAAATTCAGACTGTTCATTTTTTTCCTGGCATTGAAGAGCTTTTTGGCCTAATAAAGACTAATCTCACAAAAATATCCTGTCATTCCCAATGTGAGATAGAAGATTGCTTGGATTATGCGTGGTCCCCACTCTCATCGTTATTACATGCATAGTTGCAAGACCAAGATAAATTTTTTTTGGATAATTTACGTGCATACCAGTCTAATCATGTGTATTTATATTCCTAACACCTTAATTAGCAGAGAAGAGACAGTGGGGCGGGATTTTTAGCATTTTTTGGAGCATTTACATACAAACCAATCAAATCTTATGTATTTGCATATTTAATACCTAAAATTATAATTTTTATAATTATATCACCCAAATATTTTTTAAAAATAATAAAATTCAGCATTTTTTAAATTCGATATAAAAATGAATATAAATAAATATATAGAAAATAATAATATTTATTTATATATTTAGTTATTTAGAGTCAAATCGAGTAGAGCATGAACGAGAATAAACTTTTGTTTGTGTTCGGCTTGTAATCGAGTTCAAAAAATTTGCTTATGTTTAATTTGCTTGCTTAACGAACTAATCGGACACAAGCCGAACGCAAGCTGTTCACGAACAATGA
This sequence comes from Phalaenopsis hybrid cultivar, assembly GCA_002079205.1. Lineage (NCBI taxonomy): Eukaryota > Viridiplantae > Streptophyta > Magnoliopsida > Asparagales > Orchidaceae > Phalaenopsis > Phalaenopsis hybrid cultivar. The sequence continues at coordinate 134,233 of JXCR01149148.1, forward strand.
ACTTTTTGGACTGCCCTAGTTGTAGGGCTCCTCTCCCTAAATATGAATTTTAAACATTGTATTGGAATAACAAGACTTTGTTGTGGTTGGTAAGCGATTATTTCTTCTTTCTACTTTCTCATTTTATTGAGGTGCATTGATTCATAAAGATTCATAATTAATCCTTTTTTAATGTCTTTGGATGGGACCTCAGTAAAAATAATGCTTCGAGTTAGATCAAAAATTTTTTTGAGCTCAATTGGACCGTGAATCATATTCTGAAAAATGAAAATATGACTGATAGTTGTGGGCTCTGAAAATTCCGACCACTCTTTTCATTTCTTTTTTTTTTTGTTTTATTGAGAGAGCTTTGGAGGGTCAAATTTTTAAAAAACAGATTGGATTGTAGATAAGATACTGCCTAGAGATTTTGCCTTTATTTGCATGGACTTTTTGATCTGGGATTCGAGGTTTCCTATAGGCGCAATCCCCTTTGATTAATTATCCCTCTTGATAACAGGAAGAATCTTTCGGTTAAGGCTAGTTATTAATATTTGAGTATTCAATATATAATAACAACAGACATATAAAATAAGTTGTAAAAAAAAGCTTAATGCGAATAGTGGGGAATGAAGACGAAACTTGAACAAAGTTATTTGGTTTCATTATCTGGGGTCGTCATGGTCCCTGATCTACTTAGTCATAGGAGGTAATCGACCGAACCGTACAAAAGTATTCTTGTTAGCAACCATGAGTTGCGTCGTTCAAGATATTCTTATGGATCTGGGATAGATATTTGTTTAAGGGGATAAATTTATGCCGACCATAGCTAACAAAAAACTTTGTGCAAATCAATTGTATCCTTACTATTCGCAACTCAAATGGTATAAAGCCGTTGAGGAGCATACATGCTACGACCGTGAACGTAATATAATGGTGTTATTTGGCGGCAACTACCCAGTCAAAGGGCTCGAGTCGTCACCACTATTTTGTGATGTCATTTGGCGACATGACCACACAGACAAAGGACTCAGATCATGTCCTTACTAACATGCAATTATTTTGATTGTGAATATAGAGATACGTTAAATATTAACTCTTTGCGAACTAAAATCAATAAAAAATTTGTCATCCACGACAAACTGTTGCAGAAAGCGGACGAATTTTACTTTTTTATCTTTTAAGTAATTGAATTTTAGCTTCAATTTTAGTTAGTTATTTTGAAAATATTTATTTTAAAGATTAACCACTTTGGTTGAAATTTTCAATTAACACGACTATCATCTATCATCGAAGAGTTAAGAACTTTAGAACTTTTATATCTAAAGGGGGACATTTGTTTTGTAAGTTATGGGTCTTGTCCACTCCTGTCCTGACAAGGAGAATGATCGGATTAGGTGATTTAGGCATGTAAATTTTTATTTTAGGATTTGGACATTTATTTAAAAAAAAACTAAACTTGTCAACTCGAGTCCTTGTTAAGAGGAGGATCAGACAAGTTAAGTAAGATTTACGAAGCAACCTATCCTATAGACAAGACGACCCGATTAGCCTGCGCAACATTCTCGAGCCTAATATTCGAGCGTTCAATACATTGGTTGGAGCACATATAAGCATTTAAATTTCACATATTCGAATATTTAAGATGACTTTACACATCATAAGGCGATTTGCATAAATTCAAANCTGTTATATGAATTGAGTTTAGGGTGACATCATATAGTACCTTTCTTAGTTTGCAAACTTTGTTATTTTTCAGACCTTCCCAAAATCAGGGAGAATATCTATGTTGATTTTCTCTTTTAGATCATACTTAAGGAATCATCTTGAATGGCAAATTATTGCAGAACTTGGTGAAATTTGACAGCTAGTGACAATAAAACTTTTACTCTATGCATTATAGCAAATATTGCAAATGCTTCTTGGTAATATATTCCTTGTGTTTGATTATTTTCCTTAGTTATTGATCTTATATTATAACTTCCAAAAGTTACATCAGCTTTGTATTTCACCTTACCAACTTCTTTCCCTTGGGCAGTTTCATGATCTCTCTTGATCTATTTTTTTCTCCAATGCTTCCTTCTCCACTCTCTTGCAATTCCTCCTCTGCTTACTAGACAATGCCTCAGCCAATGCCTTTGGCATTGAAGTGATGTTTATGCTCACAAGGAAATCTTTTTGAGATGACGAAAATGATATACATAGTGAGGTAGATAATATAATTAGTGTTTGATGCACTTTCTTGTGTTTTTTTAAATGACAAATGCTAAGTTGTGATCATTATTTTCATCTTCAAGTTTCTTTTGGAAGGTGCTCTAAAAAATTTTATGTACCTCAATTTTGGAATTTGTAGAAGATTTCAGGCTTGCATTGGTTCTAGAATTGGAGTCATCTTTTTTAATGCACTTTTTATATTTCCAAGTAATGTTTTGAGGATGTCCAATTCATGGAGTGAGGAAGTGTTTTGATTTCTTCTTGATGAGTTGTGGTGCTCACAAGTGTTGATGAATGTGCGGGTGGGAAAGCTAAATCTAGTAAGAAGTTGCACCTATCCTTGTATATAATTCTATAATAGAACTCAGGTGTCTCTTCTTCAAAAGTGACGTCAATAGAAATAAAAAGTTTTATGTAGTGGATAATAACGCTCATTACAATTTGTCAGGTGATGAGTAAACGACAAAGATACAGTTGATTTTGTTAGGAAATTCTTTCACTTTATTATTTCNAGAAAGCTAAATCTAGTAAGAAGTGGTACCTATCCTTGTATAAAATTCTATAATAGGACTCTCCTCTTAAAGATGAGGTTGAGCATAGAAAGGTGTCTCTTCTTCAAAAGTGACATCAATAGAAATAAAAAGTTTTATTTAGTGGATACTAACGCTCATTACTATTTGTCAGGTGATGAGTAAACGACAAAGATACAGTTGATTTTGTTAGGAAATTCTTTCACTTTATTATTTCTATGAATATTCACAAAAGTGTCACAATAAAAGATTCATATTATAGGATTATCTGTGGTGTTAAATTGTAATTTAACTAAGAACTTCCATGGGTATTCTGAACTTAAGTTATTGAGTCGAGTTTGAGCAAGCCCAGTTCTATTTGTTCGACTTGTTTAATTTTTTTTTTTTAGTATTCGACTTGTGGTCAAATTGGCTTGTGCAGAGCTTATTCGTGTTCGGTTCAATTCAAATGAGCTTGTTTGAATTAAGCTCTTATTTGGCTCGGCTCGAACCTAATTTTCTCATTTCATGAGATTAAAAAATGTTTATCATTATTAAATTTACAAATATATATTTTATTAAACCTAATCTGAAATTCAGACAGTTCATTTTTTTCCTGGCATTGAAGAGCTTTTTGGCCTGATAAAGACTAATCTCACAAAAATATCCTGTCATTCCCGATGTGAGATAGAAGATTGCTAGGATTATGCGTGGTCCCCACTCTCATCGTTATTACATGCATAGTTGCAAGACCAAGATAAATTTTTTTTGGATAATTTACATGCATACCAGTCTAATCCTGTGTATTTATATTCCTAACGCCTTAATTAGCAGGGAAGAGAGTGGGGCGGGGTTTTTAGCATTTTTTGGAGCATTTACATACAAACCAATCAAATCTTATGTATTTGCATATTTAACACCTAAAATTATAATTTTTATAATTATATCACCCAAATAATTTTTAAAAAATAATAAAATTCGGCATTTTTTAAATTCGATATAAAAATGAATATAAATAAATATATAGAAAATAATAATATTATTTATATATTTAGTTATTTAGAGTCAAAACGAGCAGAGCATGAACGAGAACAAACTTTTGTTTGTGTTCGACTTGTAATCGAGCTCAAAAAATTTGCTTATGTTTAATTTGCTTGCTTAACGAACAAATCGGACACAAGCCGAACGCAAGCTGTTCACGAACAATGTACTTTTTGGACTGCCCTAGTTGTAGGGCTTTCTCTCCCTAAATATGATTTTTAAACATTGTATTGGAATAACAAGACTTTGTTGTGGTTAGTAAGCAATTATTTCTTCTTTCTACTTTCTCATTTTATTGAGGAGCATTAATTCATAAAGATTCAGAATTAATCCTTTTTTAATGTCTTTGGATGGGACCTCAGTTAAAATAATGCTTCGAGTTAGATCAAAATTTTTTTAAGCTCAATTGGACCGTGAATCATATTGTGAAAAATGAAAATATGACTGATAGTTGTGGGCTCTGAAAATTCCGACCACTCTTTTCATTTCTTTTTTTTTGTTTTATTGAGAGAGCTTTGGAGGGTCAAATTTTTAAAAAATAGATTGAATTGTAGATAAGACACTGCTTAGAGATTTTGCCTTTATTTTGCATGGACTTTTTGATCTGGGATTCGAGGTTTCCTATAGACGCAATCCCCTATGATTAATTATCCCTCTTAATAACAGGAAGAATCTTTCGGTTAAGGCTAGTTATTAATATTTGAGTATTCAATATATAATAACAACAGACANTGGCATTTTTTAAATTCGATATAAAAATGAATATAAATAAACATATAGAAAATAATAATATTATTTATATATTTAGTTATTTAGAGTCAAAACAAGCAGAGCACGAACGAGAACAAACTTTTGTTTGTGTTCGACTTGTAATCGAGCTCAAAAAATTTTATTCAGTTTAATTTGCTTGCTTAACGAACAAATCGAACACAAGCCGAACGCAAGCTGCTCACGAACAATAAACCTTTTGGACTGCCCTAGTTGTAAGGCTTCCTCTCCCTAAATATGATTTTTAAACATTGTATTGGAATAACAAGACTTAATTGTGGTTGGTAAGCGATTATTTCTTCTTTCTACTTTCTCATTTTATTGAGGAGCATTAATTCATAAAGATTCATAATTAATCCTTTTTTAATGTCTTTGGATGGGGCCTCAGTTAAAATAATGCTTCGAGTTAGATCAAAATTTTTTTTGAGCTCAATTGGACCGTGAATCATATTATGAAAAATGAAAATATGACTGATAGTTGTGGGCTCTGAAAATTCTGACCACTCTTTTCATTTCTTTTATTTTATTTTATTGAGAGAGCTTTGGAGGGTCAAATTTTAAAAAAATAGATTGGATTAAGACACTGCCTAGAGATTTTGCCTTTATTTTGCGAGGACTTTTTGATCTAGGATTCGAGATTTCCTATAGGCGCAATCCCCTATGATTAATTATCTCTCTTGATAAGAGGAAGAATCTTTCGATTAAGACTAGTCATTAATATTTGAGTATTCAATATATAATAACAACAGACGTAAAATAAGTTGTAAAAAATGCTTAATGCGAATAGTGGGGAATGAAGACGAAACTCGAACAAAGTTATATGGTTTCGTTATCTCGGGTCGTCATCGTCCCTGATCTACTTAGTCATAGGTGGTAATTGACCGAACCGTACAGAAGTATTCTTGTTAGCAACCATGAGTTGCGTCGTTCAAGATATTTTTGTGGATCTGGGGTAGATATTTGTTTAAGGGGATAAATTTACGTTGACCATAGCTAATAAAAAATTTTGTGCAAATCAATTGTACTCTTACTATTCGCAACTCAAATGGTATAAAGCCGTTGAGGAGCATACATGCTACGACCGTGACCGTAATATAATGGTGTTATTTGGCGGCAACTACCCAGTCAAAGGGCTCTAGTGGTCACCACTACTTTGTGATGTCATTTGGCGACAAGACCACGCAGACAAAGGGCTCAGATCATGTCATTACTAACATGCAATTATTTTGATTGTGAATATAGAGATACGTTAAATATTAGCTCTTTGCGAACTAAAATTAATCAAAAATTGGTCATCCATGACAAACTGTTGCAGAAAGCGGACAAAGTTTGCTTTTATCTTTTAAGTAATTGAATTTTAGCTTCAATTTTAGTTAGTTATTTTGAAAATATTGATTTTAAAGATTAACCACTTTGGTTGAAATCTTCAATCAACACGACTATCATCTATTATCGGAGAGTTAACTTTAGAACCCTTATCTAAAGGGGGACATTAGTTTTGTAAGTTATGAGTCTTGTCCACTCCTGGCCTGACAAGGAGAATGATCGGATTAGGTGATTTAGGCTTGTAAATTTTTATTTTAGGATTTGGACATTTATTTAAAAAAAAAACTAAACTTGTCAACTCGAGTCCTTGTTAAGAGGAGGATCAGACAAGTTAAGTAAGATTTACGAAGCAACCTATCATATAGACAAGAAGACCCGATTAGTCTGCGCAAAATTCTCGAGCCTAATATTCGAGCGTTCAATACATTGGTTGGAGCAAATATAGGCATTTAAATTTCACATATTCGAATATTTAAGATGACTTTACATACCATAAGGCGATTTGCATAAATTCAAAGCATGAATTGAATCACATGTAAGAATTGAATTTATATAAATTTGCCTTATTTGAATGAATATATTGATGCATGTAGAGGTTCACCTTAAGCTTTGTAAAATATTGCCTTCTGTTTGCTTATAAACATGTTGCAAATATGGTGGTGAGGGGTTTTAAAATTTCAAAATTTTTGAACCCTATGAGCCTAAATTTAAAAGCCCAAACCTTAAAATATTTTAAATCCTAAAGAGCCTAAATCTCAAATTCCTGAGACTTCAATACTTTTAAAATCCTAAGAGTCTTTATTTTAAAAGCTTGAATTTTTAAATTAATTTAAAATAAAAATGAGTCATATTTTATTTTATTTTATAAGTCCAAAATTCCAAATATTTTAAGTGATTGCAAGTCTAAATCATCCAAAATTTTGGCAGCCTCATGGTGTCAAACCAGTTTCGAAAAATGTCAGTCTTCCCAACTGTCTTAAAAGACGCGTTGATCAGTATCGTGAGACACTGCGGTCAAGAAGAAAAAATATAAATTTAATCCGTTATCTTAAAAGACGCAACAGACTTTCAATGCATCTGCATAAAAAATTAGATTGCAAACGATGCTCAATTCTATTTCTCAAACGGTACTTTGTTTCCCCAAACGGTACTCCATTCCCACGGACTGGTGTTTTAAATAAACCCAATTTTAAAAAGTTATTACAAATGAGTCTGTGATTTTCATCTAACGGACTTCAGTGGATATTTTAAAAATTGTTACATTGCCCCAAAATTATACTTTTTGAGCTCCAACATTGATAATGGCGGTGAAGCCAATAAAATAAAAATATAACACAGATATTTCTTTCTTTTTTTCTTACAACAATGCACAATAATGAAATAAAATGAAATTAAAACACAATAAATAGTGAAATGGCTATGGTAGATGCTCAAATAAAGAGCGGCTCCGTGTGAAGCGAACAACAAGGATTTAAAGTAAGGAAGGTAGAGCTGAGCAGGGCGAAGCAGGCTGGGGTCTTGGTGTGTTCGGCAACTTTGTGTGGGGAGACTATCAGAATTGCGAGCTTCAGGCCAAGGGAGGAGATCGCACAGGGTATACGGTAGGGGAAGCACTGAGCGGTGGAGCAGCACTGTCCAGAGCATGCGGCGGCTTTGGTGTGCGAATATGGAGGTCCGCGCTGTTATGGGGGCACACTAGGGAAGAGCACAGAGGAATTCGGTAGGCTAGGACATCGTGAGGGAAGATCACGGCAGGCTAGGCGTCGTGAGGGAGAAAGGATCTGCTGGCATGAACCTTTTATCCAACCAGGAAAAACTTGAAAACTTCAGTGAAATTGTTGCTGAAAGAAACAAATTACATACTATCAAATTCATTAGCAAAGGGATCCCATGTGTCCTTCGTAATAAAATAAAAGAAAATATAACTCTTTTTCAGTACTTGTTGGGAAAGACAAACCTTCATATTTTGTAAATATACGCATAATGGGGAATTACAAAGACAATTAAGTTGGCTTTTAAAATTCCTATTGAATGGTGAGCAAGTTCACTCATATGATTTTTTTTTCTTCTTAAATTTAATGAGAAGGAAAGATAAACGTAGTCCATTCTTTACATTCTTTAATTTGATATCTCAAGTAATAGAGTCCGTGCGTTTCTTTAATCTGATTATTGTCTCTTTCTGTCAATCTTGAAATTCGCAAGGTTTTTATAGTTGAGTTTTGGAGTTCCAAGCGCCAATGAAGGCATTGGTTTTCTCAAAATTTGAACAATACGAACAATGTTTACAAGATGAATCTTTTGTTGTAATGTTTTGTTATTCAAATATTTTTCCTCGCAGCTCAACTCTTTTAATTCACTCTAAATCTTTCTTTTCTCTATGTTTTACAGGCTGAGCCTTTCTGACAACTTACTCCATTCCATTCAAGATAAAATCAAATGGGCTGATAACATGAGTGAATACCACAAAAAACATCGGAAAGAAATTGAAGACAAGGTGGAAGATGTGAAGAAGTCGCTGAAGGTGAGCTGAGTTACATACGCTGCTATATCTATTTTTAGGAAATTCACATACCTACCTCCAAATTCTTTTGTATTTACGTATTCAACACCCAAAATTTGATATTTACACTTGTAGCACCTTGGTGTTAAAAACTTATGCATGAAAAATATATTTTGATTTTTAAAAGATAACGATGGTGGCATTTTTATGTGATGTTAAGGTTTTGAGCGGCATGCATGTAAATATGAATGCTTAGGCGTTAGAAATGTAAATATATAATAATTTTGGTGTTTATGTAAATGTCCCATATTTTTTTTTCCTTATTTTGATTCCTCAAGGCGCAATATTAACCATGTTAGAAGTAAACACGAGGTAGTTTCATCACCATATAGGGAAATTTATCTACACAGCACAAAATTCTTATGTATTTACACATCTCGCACCCAACTCTTCATATTTACATGCATAACAATCAAATTTTTAATACCACATCAAAAATAGAACTATTGCCTGCCACTTTTCAAAAGTGACATATAAAAGTTATATTTTCTTATGTGATATTAAAAATTAGATTGCTATGCGTGTAAATATGAAAGTTTAGATGCGACATACGTAAACACAAAAAAATTGTGTGCTATATACATAAATGCCCCATATGTATATATGTAAAGACATTTAGCAGCGCAAAAATATTAAACCTGCGTATGAAAAGCACTGTTGGTCGATGTATCTTACTTACATGATGGCAGAAGTTGCACACTTTAAGCAGGCCGACTTGGACTTACGAGGGCACGACGAGATCCTCTTCTCTGATTCTGGAGGACTAATGGAATACGAGGAGGATCGGGTTCGCTCTAAAAGGTATTTATTTATTTTTTATTTTGTTACATATTTTTGTTCTAACTAAATGTGATAGAAAGTGGCAATTCTCCTGTCAATGTAAGCATTGACATTCAACTAGATCACAAATGAACAAATTTTATCTNTTTTTTTTTTCTTTTGTTACATATTTTTGCTCTAACTAGATGTGCTAGAAAGTGGCAATTCTCCTGTCAATGTAAGCATTGACATTCAACTAGATCACAAATGAACAAATTTTATCTTTTTGAAAATATAGTCGGGTTAGAATGTAATTTGTATCATGTAATTGGATTTTATTTCAATATTTGTTATGATCTACTTCTATTGACGACAGCCAATGAATGGGTAATTTTTTTGCAGGAGACGACAGCCAATGCCATAGAGATTTGTTTTGAATGAAATGTCAGATTTGCCCTCAAGTTCAATGTTTTTTTTTTTTAGGGGGTGGCAGCGGCATTTATGAATTGTTTGCTCTTTTTGTTGGCAACGTTTATAAATTATTTTGAGTTCGTCATATTTATATAAATTTGCATCGTGTTTTAATCGAGTTTGAATGATGGGAACTCCATTTAATTGTTTATGTGTTTGGTCAATTTTATTTTAATTTTTTTAGCTTTTTTTTTTTAAGTGTTAAAATTCATCTATTTGCATGGTCAATTTCAAAGCTCGAGTTTTTTTACTGCATTGAAATTGTGGTTTTCATCATTTTTCGTATTTTATTGTAATAACGGTAATATATTTGAAATTCTAATAAATTTAATATGCCCTGATAAATGAAAAATATATTGTATCAGGATTCCGCATGTAGAGTTATGTGCGAAGTTCAATGAAATAATGTCACCTGGAGGTGATACCAAAAAAAAAAATTGGTCTGGTTAAATGGGAATATCTCTCCTGTATTATTCTGTGTTATTCATGTGATATTATATATTATTCAGGTGTTATTGTGTTTTGGGAATATTTTCAGTGTTATAATAACACAATAATGTATCAATAATGTTTTAATAACACTTGAATAATATATAATAACACCTGAAAATCATATTCATTTGTCTTACCGTGTAGATTTTTTTTTTTTCTATCACCGTCGCGCGTAATTTTATTGGACTCTGCATGTAACTCTACGTGTGGAGTCTTGCTGCAATATTTTCTTCTTAGAAACCAAGTTAAAAGGCTTGTTTTGGATTGGAACGAAGTGGGGTTTAATATTTTATTTATATGAAATATATATTATGTACTTTAATTTTTATTTTTTTAATATTTTAAGTTTATAGCAATTATCGATATCTGAGTTAGAAAATGCAGGCATAGGCTTTTGTGTAAAATATTACGTCCTTCCAGAATATGTATTTCGATGATGAGTATATTTCAAAATACTCATCGTAATAGGTTGTTTGTGAACAATTCGTGTACGGTTCGTTGAGTAGCTCATGATTGATTAGTTCGTTAAATAAATGAGTTGTGTGAATAAAAATATGTCCTTCCATGTTTGGTTTTTTTTTATTTTTTGGTTCGAAATAATTATATATAATATTAATAAATAGTATTTTTAAAATTATTTATTAATAAATAAATTAATAATATTTAAAATTCTTCTCAACCCTTAACATTACTGCGTGATTAGAGTTGTCAAAATGACTCTTTGTTAGCGAACATCTCATATTCGGCTCTGTAACCAAACGAGCCGAACACACATTTTCTATGTTTGAAATGGAAATGAAACAAATGTGAATAGTGGTATTTTTCAATGAGTTGAAGAAGAGCTCAGTATGGTTTCGCTCGTGTTCAGTTCATTAACACCCCTAAAAGCTACCTTTTTATGGATGTAAATAATCACTCTGGGCTATTATTTTCGAAAAAAATTTTACATCCGGACTCCATATGTTTGGACAATGGCTCGGATGCAGCAGAGGAGCGAAGGAATCAAATCTACTCCCTCCTCGCTGCTTCCGGGCCGTTGTCTCCGGATGTAAAATTTTCTCATTGTTTTGGGAGCTCGAATGCCGTGAGCTTTCTTGCGTTGCGCTTGTACTGTTCGACCTTTTTAATAGTTGCTAATATTAAATGCCAAAATTTACATATAAAGCCCACGGTTCTTATGTATTTATAAATCGCAAACTTAAATTTTTATATTTAAATAGCATTTTGGTGCAGTGAACTCATGCAAGAAAAAATATATTTTATTTTTAAAAAAATGAAAATAGTGTTATTTCTTATTTATATTTTTAAAAAAATGAAAATAGTGTTATTTCTTATTTAACACGAAAGTTTTGAATGTTATACGTGTAAATATGAAAGTTTACGCGTGAGAGATAAAAATACATCAGAATTGTGAGCTATGTATGTAAATACCCCTATTAAATTTTAATAATATTTAAAATAATAATAAGCAATTTTATACTTTACATCCTTAGCATATAAACTCTTTTGCTCTGCTTGCTCCATTGCTCTCCATTCATTTAAACCCGTCAATCACAAGAAATTATGTGTATGCCGCTCTACTCCCATTATTTCCTTATCCTCCATTGCTCTATATTTAATTAAAAATCAGACAAACAAAAATAAAAAAAAATTGAAATAAAATTCAACGCTCCATTAAATTAAATTTTCACGTGATTCGTCTCTATTTTCCTCGTTATTCCGTCTCTTAAATGATGCGAATGTGGATTTAGAATATTCGATTGTGAGGTGGATTTATTACGTCGTTGCTCTTACGCTCTCTGTCGCATTCTTATTTTCGTAAATCCAAATTTATATAATCCGATAAGTCTTATTTAAAGTAAATCTTAGTTGTAGTCAAACGCAGCCTGAAGCTGCCGAGACGCATCGAAAGTGTTGGAATTTCTTGAGAACAGACATATTATCAAAACTTGTTGATCATAGAACATGAGAGGAAAATGTGGATTCTATAATATAATATCGCCAAAGTACTTTAGTGGCTTTGCAATCTCTCATGCCAAAGCAGTTGTAACTAGGTTTAGACAGCCCTTCTTGAACACACTTCACAGAGTCCCCAATATGTAATGAACATACAAGCACAGTGTGTGACAGGGAACAAATCAGAGGATGGTGGAATCGACGGCTGGGATGTTCAACCACAAGGCTGGAGATAGACCGTCGACGGCGAGATACGCAGGGCGGAGATGGTGCCGTCAACCACTGTGTGTGGAAAAACTGTTAAGCTTGAATGCATCCAGTCTTGCTGTACAATAATGTTGTATACGTACACATGGTGTACATTATTGTACAATAATATTGTATATAGAGTTTGGACATAGCCGGATGTCATATGTAATACTCTCTCATGTGTGTTGGTTGATGGTGATAATGAGACTGATATTTTGAAAGGACAAAAGGTTTTGATGTTAAAAGAATGTTTTAGGTGATATCCAAATAAATAATGTGGATATCAATGTGATGCATCTTTCATGACATCCTTATGAAACATTTTTTCAGTGTCAATAATTTGTGAAATTCATCAATTATACTAATTTTCACTGAAACATTCTACATATTTTCATGATCTACATCAAAAAGGCCCATATTATATCCATTCTAATAATGATTGGGCTGCAGTATTTTCTTGAATATGAACTTGGGCTATAGAATTATTGAATTTTGTTTGAGATGGAATGTGAAAGAAATATATGTTGCAATCATTTAAAAGTGAATTCACCATGCTGTGCTGGCTAAGAAAATAAAGAATGAATTCAAAATCTTAATTAGAAATTTAATTCAATTTATGAAGAAAAATTCATATTGCACCTTATATATTGAATATTTGACAAAAATTACAGAAATTTTAGCTTATTATAACCCATAAAATAAACAATAATTCAATACTTTTGGTTGTTGGGTAGTGGTTGGCTCAAGAATAGTTACATTAAGTCCTCAAATTTGTTAATCAGCTCCATCAAAATGTTCAAATGATTAAATAAAGCCGTAATAATATTTATGTATTTATCATATTGTTAGGGCTAAAATTTGATAATACGAGCTTCAATCCTAGCATTTTTCAAAATTGTAAAGATAAGCTCTTCTTTTGGCTTTGATGGTAGTTAGCATCCACAGAGTTATTGCCTTCCATCATGACTTTAATACCTTCTAGAGCTTTGTTTTATGTATCTTCATGATCTTTCAAATGTTATGTTTTTGAAGATAGGCCATCAATATTATTATTATTATTATTATTATTATTATTTTGGTAAATTTACATATGAAGTTCACAATTCCTATGTATTTATATATCTTACACCTATATATGAACACCTATACATACATATTCACATACATAGCACTTTGGTAAGTTGGTTCTTTAAACTTATGCATGAAAATGTACATTCCACTTTTATAGAGTAATAATAGTGCTATATTTGACGTGATATTAAAGGTTTGAGTTCTATATGTGTAAATATGAAAGTTTAGGTGTGAGATATCTAAATACACAAGCATTGTGTGCTATATTGTAAATGTCCTCTTTTTTTACTAAGTTTCATGGGCTCGAAGCTTCTTTTTGGGCCGTCAACTTAAAAGTTACAAAAAAAAAAAAAAAAAAACACCAAAGTTAACATTGAAAGGCTAATTTTTCTTCAAGATGTGAGACTAAAAAATAGTGAGTGTTTCATATGAAATGGGTTTTAAAAATGAAAAATTGTCCTTTGGTTTGTATATATATATATTTATATTATAAAACATTATTATTCTTATAAATTATTCTAAACAATACTATTTGTATAAATTATGTTGCAACTATAAATTATTTTTAATATTTATATTTCTCTATTATATTTATTTTTTTTAATTTTTCAATTATATTTAACGTATATAAATATAGATTTATCTATTTATATTACATATATAGTCATATTTTGAAGTGCTTTACATCAAATTTTAAATTTTAAATTATTGAAATTTTATTTGTGCTGAAATTTTATTTTTCTTTGTTAAATATTTATCACGTATTTTATAGTTATATCAATTTTATTTAATTGAACTTTTATATCATAATTCTTCCACTCTTTCAATGATGCGCCCTTTCTCAATCCATTTTACTATCTGAATTGCTTGAATGGTATTTATGAACGCTTATCGTTGAGTATCAAAACGGCTCGTTGTTCTCGAAGTGCTTGTGTTCAGCCGGTTAAAAAGTTTGCGTTTGGTTTGTTCGCTAAGTTAACGAGCTAAACACGAACAAAAAAATTGTTTATTCATGTTCGGCTCGTTTTGGCTCGAAATACTACTCATCAATTATATTTATATATATATTGATGAATATTATTTTTAAAAAATTTAATTGACTGCAAGACTACAGAAATTTATAATAAATTAAAAATATTAATTTAAAAAATAGAATAAAAAATATTAAATTAGATTCAAATGATGTTTTAGTATAAATAATATTTTTTAAATCTTGCCACCATCCTTAACATATTATGGCTATGTGATTAGGGTTGTCAAACGAGCCGAACACGAACACACTTTATGAGCTCGAAATATAAACGATCCGAACACAATTGAGCCTCAGCTAGCTCATGTTCGACTCGTTTTTATCGGAGATTAAAATACAATTTTTTTTTTCTAAATTTAAAATTTTCTTTTTTTGTGATGCAAATGGACTAAAATTTTGAAAAATAACATTAATATTATTATTTTATTACAGTAATAAAGAAAAAACTATGAATACCAAACAATGCAATGCAAAGCAATAGCGTTTGGAGGCTTACAGTCATATAATTTTTATCAACTTCCCTGTAAATTGAATGTTAAGTATCGTGTATAAATATTAATTTAAAAAATTATGCAACATATATATAAATCCACACAATAAATTTAATATCATAGAATAAATATCTCAAAAAAATACAATATTATACATGTAAATACACCAAAAAAAAGGATCTCCTTACATATCATCCAAAGCAAAAATACATTTGATTTTACAAAAAAAAAAAAAAAANTGAAACTCAAACAAAGTTATTTGGTTTCGTTATCTCGGGTCGTCATTGTCCCTGATCTACTTAGTCATAGAAGGTAATCGACCGAACCGTCCATAAGTATTCTTGTTAGCAACCATGAGTTGCGTCGTTCAAGATATTCTTGTGGATCTGGGGTAGATATTTGTTGAAGGGGATAAATTTACGTCGACCATAGCTAACAAAAAACTTTGTGCAAATCAATTGTATCCTTACTATTCACAACTCAAATGGTATAAAGTCGTTGAGCAGCATACATGCTACGATCGCGAACGTAATATAATGGTGTTATTTGGCGGCAACTATCCAGTCAAAGGGCTCGAGTCGTCACCACTATTTTGTGATGTCATTTGACTACATGACCACACAGACAAAGGACTCAGATCATGTCCTTACTAACATGCAATTATTTTGATTGTGAATATAGAGATATGTTAAATATTAGCTCTTTGCGAACTAAAATCAACAAAAAATTTGTCATCCACGACAAACTGTTGCAGAAAGCGGACGAATTTTGCTTTTTTATCTTTTAAGTAATTGAATTTTAGCTTTTAGTTAGTTATTTTGAAAATATTTATTTTAAAGATTAACCACTTTGGTTGAAATCTTCAATCAACACGACTATCATTTATCATCGGAGAGTTAAGAACTTTAGAAGTTTTATATCTAAAGGGGGACATTTGCTTTGTAAGTTATGAGTCTTGTCCACAAGGAGAATGATCGGATTAGGTGATTAGGCATGTAAATTTTTATTTTAGGATTTGGACATTTATTTTAAAAAAAACTAAGCTCGTCAACTCGAGTCCTTGTTAAGAGGAGGATCAGACAAGTTAAGTAAGATTTACGAAGCAACCTATCCTATAAGACAAGACGGCCAGATTAGCCCGCGCAACATTTTCGAGCCTAATATTTGAGCGTTCAATACATTGGTTGGAGCACGTATAGGCATTTAAATTTCACATATTCGAATATTTAAGATGACTTTACACATCATAAGGCGATTTGCATAAACACATATTCGAACTCCAAAACTCAACTATACACTGATTATTTCAAGTGATAGAGTACGTGTGTTTCTTTAGTCTGATTATTGTCTCTTTCCGTCAATTTTGAAATTCGCAAGGTTTTTATAGTTGAGTTTTGGAGTTCCAAGCGCCAATGAAAGCATTGGTTTTCTCGGAATTTGAACAANTTAAAGAGCCTAAATCTCAAATACTCTAGACTTCATTACTTTTAAAATCCTAAGAGTCTTTGTTTTAAAAGCTTGAAATTTTAAATTAATTTAAAATAAAAATGAGTCATATTTTATTTTATTTTATTTAATAAGTCCAAAATTCCAAATATTTTAGGTGATTACAATTCTAAATCATCCAAAAGTTCGGCAGCCTCATGGTGTCAACCCAGTTTTGAAAAATGTCAGTCTTCCCAACTGTCTTAAAATATGCGTTGATCATTATCGTGAGACACTGCGGTCAAGGAGAAAAAATATAAATTTAACCCGTGATCTTAAAAGACACAACGGACCTTTAATGCATCTGCACAAAAAATTAGATTGCAAACGTTACTCAATTCCCCAAACCAACATTTCTCAAACGGTACTTTACTTTCCCCAAACGGTACTCTACTCCCACGGACTGGTGTTTTAAATAAACCCAATTTTAAAAAGTTATTACAAATGAGTGTGATTTTCCTCTAACGGTACTTCAGTGGATATTTTAAAAATTGTTACATTGCCCCAAAATTATACTTTTTGAGCTCCAACCTTGATAATGGCGGTGAAGCCAATAAAATAAAAATATAACACAGATATTTATTTCTTTTTTTATTACAACAATGCACAATAATGAAATAAAATGAAATTAAAACAAAATAAATAGTGAAATGGCTCTGGTAGATGCTCGGGTAGGGCAGGAAATTATCAGGTCATGCTCAGATAAAGAGCGGCTCCGTGTGAAGCGAACAACAAGGATTTAAAGCAAGGAAGGTAGAGCTGAGCAGGGCAAAGCAGGCTGGGGTCTTGGTGTGTTCGGCAACTTTGTGTGGGGAGACTATCAGAATTGCGACCTTCAGGCCAAGGGAGGAGATCGCACAGGGTATACGGTAGGGGAAGCACCGAGCGGTGGAGCAGCACTGTCCAGAGCATGCGGCGGCTTTGGTGTGCGAATATGGAGGTCCGTGCGGTTCTGGGGGCACAATAGGGAAGAGCACAGAGGAATTCGGTAGGCTAGGACGTCGTGAGGGAAGATCACGGCAGGCTAGGGCGTCGTGAGGGAAGATCACGGCAGGCTAGGGCGTCGTGAGGGAGAAAGGATCTGCTCGCATCAACCTTTTATCTAACCAGGAAAAACTTGAAAACTTTAGTGAAATTGTTGTTGAAAGAAACAAATTACATACTATCAAATTCATTAGCAAAGGGATCCCATGTGTCCTTCGTAATAAAATAAAAGAAAATATAACTCTTTTTCAGTACTTGTTGGGAAAGACAAACCTTCATATTTTGTAAACATACGCATAATGGGGAATTACAAAGAGAATTAAGTTGGCTTTTAAAATTCATATTGAATGGTGAGCAAGTTCACCCATATGATTTTTTTTTTCTTAACTTTAATGAGAAGGAAAGATAAAGGCAGTCCATTCTTTACATTCTTTAATTTGATATTTCAAGTAATAGAGTCCGTGCGTTTCTTTAGTCTGATTATTGTCTCTTTCCGTCAATCTTGAAATTCACAAGGTTTTTATAGTTGAGTTTTGGAGTTCCAAGCGCCAATGAAAGCATTGGTTTTCTCGGAATTTGAACAATACAAACAATGTTTACAAGATGAATCTTTTGTTGTAATGTTTTGTTATTCAAATATTTTTCCTCGCAGCTCAACTCTTTTAATTCACTCTAAATCTTTCTTTTCTCTATGTTTTACAGGCTGAGCCTTTCTGACAACTTACTCCATTCCATTCAAGATAAAATCAAATGGGCTGATAACATGAGTGAATACCACAAAAAACATCGGAAAGAAATTGAAGACAAGGTGGAAGATGTGAAGAAGTCGCTGAAGGTGAGCTGAGTTACATACGCTGCTATATCTATTTTTAGGAAATACCTACCTCCTAATTTATTTGTATTTACACATTCAACACCCAAAATCTGATATTTACACAGGTAGCACCTTGGTGTTAAAAACTTATGCATGAAAAAGTATATTTCAATTTTTAAAAGATAACGATGGTGGTATTTTTATGTGATGTTAAGGTTTTGAGTGGCATGCATGTAAATATGAATGCGTAGGCATTAGAAATGTAAATATATAATAATTTTGGTGTTCATGTAAATGTCCCATATTTTTTTTTCCCTTATTTTGATTCCTCAAGGCGCAATATTAACCATGTTAGAAGTAAACACGAGGTACTTTCATCACTATACAGGGAATTTTATATAAACAGCACAAAATTCTTATGTATTTACATATTTCACACCCAACTCTTCATATTTACATGCATAACAATCAAATTTTTAATACCACATCAAAAATAGAACTATTGCCTGCCGCTTTTTAAAAGTGACATATAAAAGTTATATTTTCTTATGTGATATTAAAAATTTGATTGCTGTGTGTGTAAATATGAAAGTTTAGATGTGACATACCTAAACACAAAAAAATTGTGTGCTATATACATAAATGCCCCATATGTATATATGTAAAGACATTTAGCAGCGCAAAAATATTAAACCTGCGTATGAAAAGCACTGTTGGTCGATGTATCTTACTTACATGATGGCAGAAGTTGCACACTTTAAGCAGGCCGACTTGGACTTACGAGGGCACGACGAGATCCTCTTCTCTGATTCTGGAGGACTGATGGAATACGAGGAGGATCGGGT
>JXCR01149148.1:180987-200768 GCA_002079205.1 Phalaenopsis hybrid cultivar
TGGTCGACGGAGGTCAGCGGTGATCGACGGCGATCAACGGTGGTCGACAGAGGTAAGCGGTGGTTGTCGACGGTCAGTAGTAGCCGACTACAATCGACGATGGAGATGATGATCTTGGATTTGAGCTCGTTCTTAAAGTCTCAAGTTCTCTCTTAAGCCTTCTTCCCTCCATGTGAGGGGTGAAGCTCTATTTATAGTGTTTTGAGTGCAATTAATGCAGGAATATGAACTATTTTGATCGGACGGTTCGGAGGGCTTCCCCACATCAGATGACGTTTGGTGGATATTTAAGTGTCTTAACAACGTTGAAATTAAGAAATCTTGGGCTCGTTGGATTCGTCTTGTGGAGATGCTCGATTCGACTATGAGCTCGTTAGATTCAACATCCGTTTGACCTTTCAATGCTTGCGGAAATCCTCCAAGAGATGTTTACTGATTTGATCTGGGCTTAATTTGACTCGGAGTGGACTAACTTTCATATCATTAGGTCCGTCTCTTCGAGCCAATCAGTTTGACTATAGTTTTGCTGAAATTGAAGTTTCGGATGACTCTTAATCAAAGTTTGAATGTTTCTTTTTCAAAAAATTGCACCAAAATTCGTGCGGATGATGAAAATTTGTTGGTTGCGTATCACACACACATATATACATATATATAGTGCTGGATACAGAATAATTATGTATTTTATGAATAAGGTGAGTACCATAAAAATACCAATGTTAAAAATACAAGTCTTAGGATTAAAAATAAAATGTTTTGGAAAATTATTTATATTATAAATACTTGATGCCAGATTTAGATTGTTGAAACTTGTAGAATTTTATAAAACTAAATAATGAGGATTAAATCGACATCTTTTTTTTTTTAGAGCATACAAATTTATTATTTTAAATAATCTTGATTTATGAGTTCTATATATTTTCTTAAGNAGAGCATACAAATTTATTATTTTAAATAATCTTGATTTATGAGTTCTATATATTTTCTTAAGGATTGGACAAAAGGACTAATTGGAGGGGCGGATTTAATAATTTAATGATAATTGTTTATTTTACAAAAAATTAAGAGTAAGTTTAAATTTATGGCGAGCAACTGCCCACCCTGTAGTATTCGTAGCTCTATCCTTGCTCACCAAGGCCATCAACATTTTTATTAGCTTATTTGGAATGAAGGGAGCTCCTACGGAAGCGTTGTGTGGTCATTGACAAGAATGCAGGTAGGTTTCCAGTGGATGCGTGAGGGAAAGGGAGACGCAACCACAACAGCATTACAAAATTGCTTGAGAAAAGTATGAGACTCCTATTATACATGTGCACGCTTAGGATTTGTTTTGAGCAGCTGTAATTATTTGAAGAANATTAAGAGTAAGTTTAAATTTATGGCGGGCAACTGCCCACCCCGTAGTATTCGTAGCTCTATCCTTGCTTACCAAGGCCATCAACATTTGATTTAGCTTATTTGGAATGAAGGGAGCTCCTACGGAAGCGTTGTGTGGTCGTTGACAAGAATGCAGGTTGGTTTCTAGTGGATGCGTGAGGGAAAGGGAGACGCAACCAGAAGAGCATTACAAGATTGCTTGACAAAAGTATGAGACTCCTATTATACATGTGCACGCTTAGGATTTGTTTTGAGCAGCTGTAATTATTTGAAGAAACAACTGTGAAGTTACTGAAGAAAAAATTATTGTTCAGAAAGCTGTTGTGACTTTGACAATTGTTTTTTTTTTAAAATTTAGACAACAGCTTTCTAGCAACCATCACAAGTAACCAAATCAGGTGACAAAATAAACAGCTTTAAGCTGCAATTATTTCAAAGCACAAGCAAAATATAGTTTTGTAATGTGNATTATTATTTTTTTTTAATTTAGACAACAGCTTTCTAGCAACCATCACAAGTAACCAAGTCAGGTGACAAAATAAACAGCTTTAAGCTGCAATTATTTCAAAGCACAAGCAAAATATAGTTTTGTAATGTGGGGACACATGAGTGCTACATTTTGAACACACATATCAAGAGAGAGAGAGAGAAAATAGAGAGATTTTTTTTCTTAATATGCCAAAAATATGGACACAAATAAACTAAAAATTATTGAATAATAAATACAATTCACATGATGCATATATATATAACTGAAATTATCTTCAAACAAAAGAGCAAAATAACATTTTTAATCCATTTTCTATTCATAAAAATAAATTTATAAATAAAAAAAAATTGAAACCATAAAATGCCAGCCATTACTTTTCTTTTTTTTACTTAAAAAATGAAAAATATGAGCTTCATCTTTGAAACCATTGTGAAAATCCCACGCCATGTTTATAAGACTTTGAATAATTTTTTGTCACATCTTATTGCGAAGTGTGAACCGTGAAAGGCGGTCAATGTTTATAGGGAGTTTAAGAAAATGTTATAATTACTATCTTTTTTTCTTCCACATATATCCAAAATATCATGGTGTAATTATGATGATCGTTTACTTCTTTCAGCTCTTTTCCTCTGACCTACGTTGTTAATTAGGTCGCTCACGTTCTCAAAGATGATGGTGAAGGTAAGTATAATTAATTTTAGGAAGATTCACATGAATACCCCTCAATTCTTATGTATTTACATATATATGAAAGAGTGTATTTTACTTTTAATTATCTATACAAATATAATTAGAATTGCTAAATATATAAATTTTTAGCCTTAAATTAAATGTCAATATCAGATTCGCCGTGTTTGAAACGAGGTGAAAAGGCCCCTTCGACAACCATAANGAAAATAATATGCATTCACAATATATGAGGTAGTAGATATGAGTATTAAACCGTATATACAGTCAAACTTAAAAACAAAGAAAATGTTTTAAGAAATATATACAATTTTAAGCAATTCGTAAAATAATAAGATGGTAAGAAACTATGCACCAAATATTTCAAGTATTGTGAATATTAAAACAGTATAAGTTGGTGGGGCGTAAATATCTCAACTACAAAATATTCAAGAAATTCAACCTTCTATCAAATAAAGTTATATAAATAATTATAAACATTTNAAATGTTATATATATGTCAAATTACTTTTCAATTAACAGGCTCAATTTGAAATCGGTCCGAGGCTACGGTTGGAAGTTTATAATTTCTACGTTTTCGACCATGTTGACTAAGCACAATAATAAAGAATCCGGACGGAATCAAATCTCTATGAATTATTTAATTCGCAAAAAAATGAGAATTATTAATGCGGGACGTGGATAAGGTGTTGACATTTTCAAAAGTCTTCGATCGTTGACCTTTGACTGATTGGCCAATTCATAACTGGCACTCCAATATCTCTCCTCGCCAGTTCCCCCTTCGACCGAGTAATTTAAACAGAAAATATAAATTTATAAANTATGAGAATTATTAATGCGGGACGTGGATAAGGTGTTGACATTTTCAAAAGTCTTTGATCGTTGACCTTTGACTGATTGGCCAATTCATAACTCGCACTCCAATATCTCTCCTCGCCAGTTCCCCCTTCGACCGAGTAATTTAAACAGAAAATATAAATTTATAAAACCAAATTATATTTTCTATTTATTATATTTAATCTTACTTTTTTCCATTAATTATTTCTCTTTGATTTCAAATATCTGGACTGAAATGATATGATTCAGAAATTCAGAAGAAAAGTTTTGGCTTTGTCAAAATATTAAAAAAAATTAACATCGAGGGTATAATAATTATAGTTTAATAAAAAAATGTATTTCAAAAAGATTTAAATATATTTTAAATTACAGTTACTTTTTAAATAACTAAAAATTTTGAAGCCTGTCATAAAGAAACGCTCGTAGAAGTATTAAAATTAGACTTCTTAAGAGCCACAGTAAACTGCAGGACAATGCAATTAAATTTGCAATCCCTAACAATGAGAAAATTTGCATGCAAGAAAAATTTTCAGCTTTTAATTGTCTTTATTTTGTAAACCCTAAATCATATANATTATAAAACCAAATTATATTTTCTATTTATGATATATTTAATCTCACTTTTTTCCACTAATTATTTCTCTTTGATTTCAAATATTCGGACTGAAATGATATGTTCAGAAATTCAGAAGAAAAGTTTTGGCTTCGTCAAAATATTTAAAAAGATTAACATCGAGGGTATAATAATTATAATTTAATAAAAAAAATATTTCAAAAAGATTTAGATATATTTTAAATTACAGTCACTTTTTAAATAACTAAAAATTTTGAAGCCTATCATAAAGAAACGCTCGTAGAAGTATTAAAATTAGACTTCTTAAGAGCCAGAGTAAACTGCAGGACAATACAATTAAATTTGCAAACCCTAACTATGAGAAAATTTGCATGCAAGAAAAATTTTCAGCTTTTAATTGTCTTTATTTTGTAAACCCTAAATCATATANATAATATGCATACACAATATATGAGGCAGTAGATATGAGTATTAAACCGTATATAGAGTCAAACTTAAAAAATATAAATGTTTTAAGAAATATATACAATTTTAAGGAATTCATAAAATAATAATATGGTAAAAAACTATGCTTCAAATATTTCAAGTATTGTGAATATTAAAATAGTATAAGTTGGTGGGGCGTAAAAATCTCAACTACAAAATATTCAAGAAATTCAACCTTCTATCAAATAAAGTTATATAAATAATTATAAATATTTTATATTCTAGGAGTCATTTGCTAAATAATCTAGCCTAAAATAATTTCACTTCGTATTTTTTTGTTTCAAAATTAGTTTTTTGATGATTGCCTTGACAATTAGAGCATTAAATTATTATGATATATCAAATGATGTTGTAAAATTAATAATTCTCTCCACAGTCTCGAATGCAATGCTTAACATATAGAATGTGTGAGTTAAAATAATAATAATATTATTATTATTATTTGATACGCCACCAACAAATTTCCATCGGTCAGCACGAACCTCATTGCAATTTTTTGAACAAGAGACATTCAAATTTCGATTAAGAGTCATCCGGAGCTCTGATTTCAACAAAATTATAGTCAAACTGATCAGCTCGATGAGACGGACCTAATGATATGAAAGTTAGTCCAATAAGAGTCAAATCAAGCCCGGATCAAGTCATTAAACCACTATTGGAGGATTTCTGGAGGCTTTTGAAAGGTCAAACGGATGTCGAATCTAGCGAGTTTATAAACGAATCGAGCGTCTCAAAAAGATGAATCTAACGAGCCAAAGATTGCTCAAGTCTAACATTGTTAAGACACTCAAATGTCCATCAAACTTCGTTTGATCAAGGGAAACTCACCGGGCCGTCCGATCAAAATGATTCATATTTCTGCAATTGAACTCAAAACAATATAAATAGAGCATCACCCCACATTAAAGGGATGAGACTTAAGAGAGAACTTGAGGTTTTGAGAAGGAGCTCAACTCCAAGATCATCCTCGCCATTGTCGATCGCCGTCGACCACCACTGATCTTCGACAACCACCGCTGACCTCTATCGACCACCGTCGGCCACCGTTGATCGTCGTTGATCTCTACCGACCATCACAGACCGTCATTGACTGTCGTCACCCACCACTGACCCTGCCAACCACCGCCGACTGTTATTGATTGTCGTCGACTATCGTTATTAATCTCCGCCCTATGTCAACCACCGCTGACTAGACGTCGTCAGTCGACGTTGTAACTTGGAAAGCTATTAACTTTTTCCCGCCTGCGGGATAAGGGGCACATGTAATCATCAACTTATAATAGATTTTTACAACTGGGTCAGACCCCGTGGTTTTTCCCCTTTACGGTTTTCCACGTAAAAACTTCTGGTGTTATCACATCTTGATTTCTTTTTTCATCTGAGTGTGTGTTGAATCCTCGCGCAACGCTAAGACGATAATCCAATACTCTACCGCCGTGAATTTTCTAGCACACATTATTATTATTATTATTATTATTATTAAAACTAAG
The DNA here is from genome assembly GCA_002079205.1 of Phalaenopsis hybrid cultivar. NCBI lineage: Eukaryota > Viridiplantae > Streptophyta > Magnoliopsida > Asparagales > Orchidaceae > Phalaenopsis > Phalaenopsis hybrid cultivar. Next base: position 186,929 of record JXCR01149148.1, read on the forward strand.
GTAGTCCTTTTGATTTTTCCCCTTTAATATTAATCTACAAAAAAAAAAAAAAATTAACATCTCTTAGCTATATAAGAAAAAAATAAAAAAATAATAGCTACAATTTACTTCAATTTAATAATTGTTTTCCGATCAATTTAAGTTAAAGTGAAGCCCAAATCAAAAGTTATAACAATTGAAAAATTGACGAGACTCCGCTAGATTCAACTTAACATCACCACTAATTATAATAAAAGAGAAAGAATGGATCAATTACTTATTAATTATTATATTTCAGTCGCCCAAGTATTGCGCTGTTTGCCGATTCAAGTCGCTAGAAAAATTTCAGCCAAGGGCTGAGCAGCAACTGTCTGGTTATTTATGGTTGCTTAAGAAACTGATTATAATTAATTAAAAATGTACTTCCAGTTTGATTACGTGAGATATCAGGCTTGAAAAATAAAGTTTTAGTGTATTTAAAATTAAATCTTACCGCCAGCTTCGTTCGGAACCAATAGCCGTTTACCGTCCACAGGACATGGTATAATTAATATTTTATCTATGTGCTGAGATTAGTAATTAGTAAACTAATTATCTACTAATTAAAGCAACTAAGTTTAATTACTATGGCTACTATGCCACGGACTCAGAGCTGGAACGTACGGCTGCCGTGCACGGAACCAGTGGGTGGATTGCATTGATTTTTGGTGACAGATTATTATTTTTTAAAATTTACATGCATATCATATACTTCTTATTTATTTATTTAACATATAAAATATAATAATTAAATTTATAGTACTGTCTCATACTCTTAAAACATAGTACTTTTTATATTTTTGACGTGGCATTATAATTTGAATATTACTAATATAAAACTTAAAATTTTGGTGTTAGATATGAAAATATAGAAGAATTAAGTGGCATGTATGTAAATGCCCCTTTGAATTATTTTTGTTAAACTATTATAAGAAATCTATCATTCTTTATTTTGCTTTAGGGTTTAGGGTTTCATTTTCCACAACTTTCGCACCCTCTGCCATAAGTATGTAATATTTTGCCCATGACCTCTTTTCATTTTCCAGGCATGTCCAGCTCTAGGTCGAATTCCCACTACTATAAAATGTTACTAGTTTATTCATTAGACAATGAATTAATAGATTAAATAAATCAGAGACACAGAAATTTTGATAAATAATATCCAAAATAAATAATTAAAAATACATGAAACTTCCAATATTACATAAGTTAAAATGATTAATTAATCATTATTATATAAGCGGATTTGAAAGATTTACATATTTAAATTATATCATAATATTATTAAAATTAAAACAATTAAAATAAAATGCATCTGCTATAATATATTTTTAGTAAATTTTGCATGCATATCACATAATTCTCATCATCATATTTATAATATTAAAATTTTTCATTTTTATATCAACTTGGTATCATAAACTTCACATAAACTATGTAATTCATTTCTTAAAAATAAGTGACAGTATTATTTTTGGATGCAGGATTAAAAAATTGAATATGATGAATGTAAATAAAATAATTTGGCGTTGAATTGAATATTAAAACATTGATATTTATGTAAATATAGTTGGAATATTAAGATCAAATATGAAAGCTGTAAAATTAGATATATAAATATATATAAAAAATAAATAAATAATTATTATTATTTTACAGAAGCTCAATTTTTCGGTTAATAGAATCAATGCACCAATTCCATCGGAACCAGTCTTGCTGACAACACGCCTTNTGAAAGATTTACATATTTAAATTATATCATAATATTATTAAAATTAAAACAATTAAAATAAAATGCATCTNTTATTTATTTATTTAACATCTAAAATATAATAATTAAATTTATAGTACTTAGCAAATGAAAGAAGAAGGGTGTCTCATACTCTTAAAAGATAGTACTTTTTATATTTTTGACGTGGCATTATAATTTGAATATTACTAATATAAAACTTAAAATTTTGGTGNCTCGCTCGATCTCTCTTGCTCTAGGTCGATCGATCGCAGTACCATCCCTCGACTCTAGCTCGACCGCTCTTGCCGTAGGTTGATCATCATGCTCTTGTCCTAGGTAACATCTTTAGCCTCTCTCACTCGCCTCTCGTCGGATTGCTTGTTGATCAGTTGACTCACTTTTGATTGGAACATCTATAATGCGGTGTTTTCTTTATTTTTTGTGGGATTTTTTGGTTGCAATAGATGATCTCTCTGCTATGTTGTAGAAATTTTTGGATGTAGAAGATTTTTTCCTTGAGGATTTTTTTTTTTTTGCGATGGGTTATCTATAATGCGATGTTTTTTATATTCTTTGTCGATTCCTTTCAGATATTTTACATTTTTGGGATAATTTTAAGGTTAATTGGGTGAATGAGGCTTTGCACGGTTCTTCTTTTCAAAAGGTTGTTTTGGGATGCTACGTTTGCTTTAGCTAAAGGATATGTTGGAGGCCATGTGTCATGTCCTTATTGGTGGCCTTGGGTGCATGTTGTACATGAGCTTGGGTTTACGGGTTGGTAGAGGCATGTGTGTGGATGTGTGTGTTTGTGTGTGAAGTGCTTGTTCGTGGCACGTGAATATGTATGTGTGTTGGTGGGTGTGGAGGTTGTGTTGATGACATGTGGTTATTTATCTAGATAGCTAGTCAGCTTATTCAGATTATGGACGAGATTGTCATTTATTCATAAACAATGACAAATCAACTCTTTTTTAAACGCACAAACTAAACAACAAGTCAATTTATCCGAATCAGGTGTTGCTCAGCAAATTATCATGATAAACTGCTTATCTGGATAAGCTACAACTACCCTAAACAGAGCCTGAGTTAATTTGATTGATTCGGTCTAGTTTAAGAAAAAAACAGGGTTATTATTTAAAAAAATGTTGAAGTTTGATTTTTGATTTACGGTTCAGCTCGACTTCTTAAGTAGCTAAATGAACAAAAAACTGAATTTTGTTAGGTAAATCTTCCTTAAAATGATTGGAAGTAAATATTCTAATGATGAGCATTACAAAATCTTCACCTAGTAAAATTCATTTTCTTTCGTTATTATCATATTCTTAAATTTTCATACTATATTTTGGTTTATGTAAAATCAAACCGTTTAAACCGAATTAATTAACATCAATTTAACTAGTTCAATTTTATCAAAATTTTATCTGATATGGTACTTTATATTTCGCTTGAAGTTTGTTTGATCAATTTAAAAATCGAACCATTCGAACCGACTAAATGCTCATNGATGAGGAATCGGAGAGGTATATTCCGTCGGTAGCGCCGTTAACCCCGTCGATGTGGTCGGTGGCGTGGGAAGGATCGGATGTTACGGAGTTCTTCAATTTGCCGCCGCTCTCGCCTTTATCTCCTCACCCGTCGTTGGGGATAACACAGCTTCTGGTTATTTGAGATGATAAAGAGAAAAGAAAGAAAAATGCTTCGAGCAAAAGCTTGAAGATTGCAGGATTTAAAACTTCCTGTAATAAATTTGTAGTTTCAGTCTCAATTTTACTAATAAGAAGGAAGTTGATTGAATTACATGTTAATAATGTGCACAGTTTGGCAAATGATTTTTGTGCTCTATTTTTCTTCTTAAGGTTAGAGGTCATGTTTGTGTTTGTATATAGGGAAAAGTGTCAAAATACTCCTGATTATTTAAAACGTTTTTAGGAGGTGTGCAATTATTGGATTTAAATTGGAAAATAGAAATGAACTGAGGGGCCATTTGGGGTAACTTATAGGTGTGGGTGACATTTTGATTATAGAATACTTGTTGATCAGTTGATCAGTTTTGATTGGAACATCTATAATGTGATGTTCTCTTTATTTTTTGTGGGATTTTTTGGTTGCAATGGATGGTCTCTTTGCTCAGTTGCGGAATTTTTTGGTTGTAGAGCATTTTTTACTTGAGGATTTTTTTTTTTTGTTTTTTTTTTTGCGATGGGTTATATGCTTTGTCGATTCCTTTCGGATATTTCACATTTTTTTGATAATTTTAAGGTTAATTGGGTGAATGAGGCTTTGCACGGTTCTCCTTTTCAAAAGGTTGTTTTGGGTTGTTCTGATGCTACGTTTGCTTTAGTTGAAGGACATGTTGGAGGCTCTGTGTGATGTCCTTGTTGGTGGCCTTGGGTGCATGTTGTACATGAGCTTGGGTCTATGGGTTGGAAGAGGCATGTGCGTGGATGTGTGTTTGTGTGTGTGTACTTGTGTGTGAAGTGCCTGTTCGTGGCACGTGAGTGTGTGTGTGTGTTGGCGGGTGTGAAGGTTGTGTTGATGGCATGCAGTCATTTATCTAGATAGCTAGCCAACTTATCCAGATTATGGACGGAATTGTCATTTATCCAAAAACAACGACAAATCAGTTCTTTTTCAAACGCACAAACCAAACAACAAGTCATTTTATCCGGATCAGGTGTTGATCAGCAGATTATCATGATAAGCTGTTTATCTGGATAAGCTGCAACTGCCCTAAACAAATCCTGAGTTAATTTGATTGATTCGGTCCAATTTAAGATAAAAAACAGGGTTATTATTTAAAAAATGTTGAAATTTGACTTTTGATTTAGGGTTCAGTTCGACTTCTTAAGTAGCTAAATGAACAAAAAACTAAAATTTTTTAGGTAAATCTTCCTTAAAATGATTGGGAGTAAATATTCTAATGACGAGTCTTACATAATCTTCACCTAATAAACTTCATTTTCTTTCGTTATTATCATATTCTTATATCTTCATACTTTATTTTAATTTATGTAAAATCAAACCATTTAAATCGAAATAATTAACATCCATTTGACTAGTTCAATTTTATCAAAATTTCATCTGATATGGTACTTTATATTTCGCTTGAAGTTTGTTTGATCAATTTAAAAATCGGACCATTCGAACCGACTGATTGCTCATCCCTACTCATTTTAGTCTTAGAGTTTATAGAACCAAGTGAATAGTCTCCGTACTCTCTAAATTGAGCTTTTAGACTCCCTACGATTAAAGAAGTGTAATCTAAGAAATGGAGGGCTCCTTTGGCACTTTAATTATTTCTGTTTCATTGAAAAAAATAAAAATAAAAATTAAAAGGTAAACCACTTTGTATAATGTTAAAAAAAAATATTTAGTATTCTCTCTCAAAGAAATATAAGCATTACACTTAAAATCTGAATTAGAAAGTCTAATAATGGTGATTAATTTGTAATATCAGGAAAATATGATAAAACCCTGATCAAAACTTTGGTCAGTGTTAGCTTCAAACTAGTTCTTTGAATCTATAACAAATAAGCACAACCTATAAATATTAATATTATATCAATTCGAAAATAAATCTACAACTTTAAAATATTCATCTATAACGAAATTAGTATTAGCTAACCTTTTTTTTCATTTTGTTGCTACTTATATTTAACCTCCCCCTATGCTTGCTTCATTACCTATTTTTATTTTTTGATATACATAGTATTAGCTAATTAGTAAAGATTTAATCCAACCGGGCAACTTCAAATTCTAATTACCAAGTCCTTAAAATGTGATTAAGACGTAATTAGTTGCTTATCTATTAAAACCATGGGAGAGTTAATTTGGCTCTCCAGCAACACTGAGGGCATGAATTTGCATGGCCTCAAATATTGAGCTGGCACGTACGTACGCACGAGCCGTGTAGGCAACTCCCATGCAATTTTAAGGAACTAATGAAATTATGGGCACTAGCTGTCTTCTATTAATTCTAAAAATAAAATTAATACACTAAAAATAAAATATATTCGGTGGGAACTGGTTAGAATTTATTAATATTTTGGAGCAATATATAATTAATACATTTGTCATAAATGATATAATGATCCAATCTTTCTAAAACATTTAGTCTTTCCAACAATTTTTTCAAATATAATTTAATTGNTGTGGGAACTGGTTAGAATTTATTAATATTTAATATTTTCGAGAAATATATAATTAATACATTTGTCAAAAATGATATAATGATCCAATCTTTCTAAAACATTTAGTCTTTCCAACNGTGGGAACTGGTTAGAATTTATTAATATTTAATATTTTCGAGCAATATATAATTAATACATTTGTCAAAAATGATATAATGATCCAATCTTTCTAAAACATTTAGTCTTTCCAACAATTTTTTCAAATATAATTTAATTGTGCAGCTTTAATTAAAATTAAAGTGAAGAATTTCAATATATCAAATCGACGAAAAAAGTGCTGCTGAGATTTAAAACCTTCAATTTTTTTTCCGATATAATTTACTTCCTTTTTAAGAAATTAAATTCGCCTAAATCAAGAATGTTTTAGAAAACTAANGATATAATTTACTTCCTTTTTAAGAAATTAAATTCGCCTAAATCAAGAATGTTTTAGAAAACTAATTTTGATAAATTTAATCAAAAATTATTTTATTTAATGAACTGTATTTTCAATTAATTTTAATTATATTTATATAAAATTTAATNCATATAATTTACTTCCTTTTTAAGAAATTAAATTCGCCTAAATCAAGAATGTTTTAGAATAATAATTTTGATAAATTTATTCAAAAATTATTTTATTTAATGAACTGTATTTTCAATTAATTTTAATCATATTTATACTAAATTTAATTTTTTTATTGATTTTATTCAATAGTTTATTTTATAAAATCAATGCTACAAAATCGTGATTTTACTAAAAAGTAATATTTATTGAAAAAATGACATTTTTTTTTTGCCGGAAATGACAACATTTATTAGTAAGTGGTAACGTGTTGGCTGCGTACAATATACATAATAATTCCTTTTTAAGGAAATTTAAAACTTCCTTAATGGTTATTTATATACTTAAAAGAAAATTGATGAGTATAAAGTTACCATAAGAGAATGATAATATTTTTCATTAAAATTTACATCATAAATATATAAAAAATAAAGTTTACGATGTGAGGGAGATTATATTTATTCCTCTGTTTAAAGAGGGGGAACAATGTGGGATATTTTAGAGTTACATTCCAAACTTTGTTTGGTTTGGTGACTTTAGGCTAGGTAAAATTTTTACAATCCGCATCTACGGACAGTTGCTTGTTAAGCCGGAGCACGATCCCGCTCCCGCGTCTCCCGATCGCGGGAAGTCGTGACCTTCCTCATGAACTGTTCCCGCAATCCGCCGTTCGCGAATCATCGCGAACGTCCTGCCTAACGTTCGCGTCTCCCGCTACTCTTTAGTCGTTTGACGATAAAAGGCTTCGGACGGCTCTCCTTCGGTTTCAGAAGTCACATTTTGTTTTCTTCTTCGGGTTTCCTTGGGATAGAGAAATAGAAGTGCAAGATGTAATTCCTTGCGGTGAAGGAAGAAGAAAGAAAAAGAAGAAGATTGTTCTCCCTTGGCTTCTTGGTGGATTGTGGCACAAGAAAAATTGAGTTTATTTCTCTTGTAAGTTTGTCTTTTTCGGTGTATCTCGGTGTAGAATTTCTTCTGTGTATCTTAGTGTAGAGAGATAAGAAAAGAGAGAGAAGAAGAGAGAACAACAAAGTGATAGATTCCTCTTGTAAGTCGAGACAATCGACTGGTGTGAATTCCTCAAGTAGTAAAATCCCTCGCAACTCCGTGGACGTAGACAATTTGCCGAATCACGTAAATCTGTGTGTTCCGTTGTTATTCTTTTCTGGTAGGAATTTTCTCGTTCAAATTTTCACTTCATTGTCGATCATTCTTCTGTTTTAAATATATATATATATACCACAACAATTGGTATATAACTCACAACACTGCTGAGATTAACGGAGGAGAAAAAGATAATAATAAAAAGACTCTCTTGTATCACGTCCGTATGTGTGTAATCCACACTAGGGGTTAAAATTGCATCTGAAAACAAGACTTAATTGCTTTACGTAAAATATAATATGTTGCCATATCTAATATCTTAATATTATTTTTTACATCTGTACCACTCAAATATTTTATATAACTTCAAAAATATTATCATTTGAACTAAAAATAAGATATGCATATTTTAATGCATAAACAAGATGGTATGTATGTTAAAAATTAAATTTTGAAGTAGTAGATACGTAAATGCATAGGAATTGAGTGGCATGTCTGTAAATCTTCCATCCATATATCTATAGGGAATGTAAAGATCTGGAGTTACTAGTGGCATGTGCGAGCATGAATGCAGCAAAAATAAATGGAATTAAAAATTGTTAAAAAATAATACCCTCAAATTATTGATTATAAGTTTATAATAAACTCATAAATTATTTAATTCTTATTTTATTTTCTTAATTTTTCTTCTATTCATATTGCGAACGAAAATCCTGCATTCGTAGACTCAAAGAAGCCTCTTACAGAAACTATTAACGACTGATTATCTAGATATAATATTTAATATTTTTTTTGTAAGATTCAGAGATTATCATATCAAATCATAAAAATAATTTATATAGATTTAGGATTTTAAATNTAAGTAGTAGATATGTAAATGCATAGCAATTGAGTGGTATGTCTGTAAATCTTCCATCCATATATCTATAGGGAATGTCAAGATCTGGAGTTAATAGTGGCATGTGCGAGCATGAATGCAGCAAAAATAAGTGGAATTAATACTTATAAAAAAATAATACCCTCAAATTATTGATTATAAGTTTATAATAAACTCATAAATTATTTAATTTTTATTTTATTTTCTTAATATTTCTTCTATTCGTATTGCGAACTAAAATCCTTCATTCGCAGACTCAAAGAAGCCTCTTACAGTAACTATTAACGACTGATTATCTAGATATAATATTTAATATTTTTTTTTGTAAGATTCAGAGATTATCATATCAAATCATAAAAATAATTTATATAGATTTAGGATTTTAAATNAAAATTTAATTTTTTATTGATTTTATTCAATAGTTTATTTTATAAAATCAATGCCACAAAAGCGTGATTTTACTAAAAAGTAATATTTATTGAAAAATGACCTATATCGTGATTTTACTAAAAACTTCTATAATTGTTATTTATATACTTAAAAGAGAATTGATGAGTATAGAGTCGCCATAAGAAAATGATAATATTTTTCATTAAAATATACATCATAGATACATAAAAAATAAAGTTTATAATGTGAGGGAGATTACATTTATGCCTCTGTTTAAAGGGCGGGGAACAATGCGTGATATTTTAGAGTTACATTCCAAACTTTGTTTAGTTTGATGACTTTAGGCTAGGTCAATTTTTTACAATCCTCATCTACTGACAGCTGTTTGTTAAGCTGAAGCCCGATCCCGCTCCTGCCTCCCTGTTCCCTATCGCGGGAAGTCGCGACCTTCCTCACGAACTGTTCCCGCGATCTGCCATTCGCGAATCGTCTTGAACGTCCTGCCTAACGTTTGCGTCTCTCGCTACTCCTTAGCCGTTTGATGATAAAAGGCTTCGGACGGCTCTCCTTTAGTTTTAGAAGTCACTTTTTTGTGTTCTTCTTCGGGCTTCCTTGGGATAGAGGAATAGAAGTGCAAGATGTAATTCCTTGTGGTGAAGGAAGAAGAAAGAAAAAGAAGAAGATTGTTCTCCCTTGGCTTGTTAGTGGATTGTGGCAGAAGAAAAATTTAGTTTATTTCTCTTGTAAGTTTGTCTTCTTCGGTGTACCTCGGTATAGAGTTTCTTCAGTGTATCTTGGTGTAGAGAGAGAACAAAAGAGAGAGAAGAAGAGAGAGCAACGGAGTGAGAGATTCCTCTCGTAAGTTGAGACGATCGACTGATGTAAATTCTTAAAGTAATAAAATCTCTTGCAATTCCGTGTACGTAGACAATTTGACGAACCACGTAAATTTATGTGTTCCGCTGTTGGTATGTAACTCACAATACTGCTGAGATTAACGGAGGAGAAAAAATAATAATAATAAGACTGCTGTATCACAACAGCTGTTCGTATGCGCGTAATCCGCAAGTAAAAATTTCTCAGGCTAGGGGTTAAAATTGCATCTGAAAACAAAAGACTTAATTGTTTTAGGTAAAATATAATATGTTGTCATATCTAATATCTTGATATTATTTTGTTACATCTGTACCACTCAAATATTTTATATCACATCAAAAATATTATCATTTAAACTAAAAATAAGATATGCATATTTTAATGCATAAATAAGATGGTATGTATGTTAAAAATTAAATTTTTAAGTGGTAGATATGTAAATGCATAGCAATTGAGTGGTATCTCTGTAAATCTTCCATCCATATATCTATAAGGAATGTAAAGATCTGGAGTTACTAGTGGCACGTGCGAGCATGAATGCAGCAAAAATAAGTGGAATTAAAATTTGTTAAAAAATAATACCCTCAAATTATCGATTATAACTTTATAATAAACCCATAAATTATTTAATTATTATTTTATTTCTTAATTTTTCTTCTATTCATATTGCGAATTAAAATCCTTCATTCGCAGACTCAAAGAAGCCTCTTACAGAAACTATTAAAGACTGATTATCTAGATATAATATTTAATATTTTTTTGTAAGATTCAGAGATTATCATATCAAATCATAAATATAATTTATATAGATTTAGGATTTTAAAATAAATTTTTAATGCATTGTTAACTTCTATAGATATCAAGGGATATGGAGCCAATGCTTCCTTTGTCTTGATANATTATTCATACGCTAAAATTAATATAAAAAGCTTTGGACGATTTACATAGATACCACTCAATTCTCATGTATTTACATGTCTAGCACTTTAACCATCTTAATTTTGAATCAACAAGTGTATTTCACTTTCTCTTTTCAAGTTAAAATGACGATGTTTTTTATGCGATATGAAGATTTGGGTGGTATAAATGTAAAATAAAAATAGAGGTATCGGATATGTAAAATGTAAATACATAGGTATTGGGTGGTATGTATGTAAATGTCCGAAAGTATTTTTAAAAGTACGAAATTCAACAGAGAAAATTGAGGGAGAAAAGCCAATCGCTTGTTCAATGCGCATGTTCTTAGTTTAATGTAGAAGATGACAGAATTTCATGTTTAATAATAGAGTTACCCCCTCTGTTTGTGTAATCCGAAATAATATTTTATGTGGGGAGACCAAGTAGTGCATTCACAAGGAAGATCTCTGCCAATAGTTAAATTATGAATTTTATCTGCCATGTTAGACATGTAAATGTCTTAGATAGGTTCATGCAATTTCGACATGTTAACTTCCTCGCAGTGCTCCATCTAGGTAACATTCCATACGCATTAATATTGTTATGGTATGTCTCATATACCATATAGGGACAGACGCTGGATCGAAGCGGAGCGGAAAAATCTGTCCAAATTGGGAAGTTACGTGGGTTGGGATGGGGGGCAAAGCTCCGCGGTATGGTACAGGGGTAATGTTGTAATTACATATTGTGCATAGGGTTTACTCCTGGGATTATAAATAGATCTGTTAGTAACCTCAGGGAATACCTGATTTCTGTAAACCCTTTTCTGAATATTGAAAAGAACTCGGTGTTCTGCTCCTGAGGACGTAGGCTTCTTTGCCGAACCTCGTTAAATCTCTATGTTCTTCTGGATTTGTGTCGATTACTATTTTTCTTCGCCCTAATTTTCTCAATAAATACTACTTCCATTAAACCGTTTTGTTTTATAAAAACATGATATGTGAATACACCTATTTCCTAAAGAATTTGTCGTGAATTTTTTTAATAATTTCAATTCAATTTTCTTATTGTTTGTATTTTTAATTTCTAATTTAGACGTCTCTGACTTGAATATAAAGAATTTAAATATGACTGTTTTATTTAACTTCGCTTTTTTTTTCTCCATATATATAATTGATTTTATGCCATCTTGACACTCTTTAATTCATTTTTTGTCATTTAATTTGCTTATTGATCTTGTGCCCACCTAATAAAAATATGTGATAGACTTCTATCTCAAAGATAAAATAATCAAATAGAACTTTAGCGTAGGCATTTACCACATAATATAATTCTTATTTATTTAAATTTTTAATATATAAAATTTAATATTTTCTAGCATTCCATAAAAAAATATGAATACATTTTTTGTGTGTGTTAAAATATATATTTTATTGCATACATTTGATGTAAGTATGAAAGAAAAATGCAAACTTTTGCAATTAGGCATATAAATACAGAAGAATTATATGCATGCATATGAACTCTTCCTTTTTTTTATTTGGAGTAGAGAGAAGCATATTCAAATCTAAATTCTAAATCTCTGAAATTTAATATATATATATATATATATATATATATATATATATATATATATATATATATATATATATATANGATTTAATACGACCAGGCAACTTCAAATTCTAATTACCAAGTCCTTAAAATGTGCTTAAGAGTTAATTAGTTTCTTATCTATTAAAACCTTGGGAGAGTTAATTTAGTTCTCCGGCAACACTGATGGCATGAATTTGCATGGCCTCAAATATTGAGCTGGCACGTACGTACGCACGAGCCGTGTAGGGAACTCCCATGCAATGTTAAGGAGCTATTGAAATTGTGGGCACTAGCTGTTTTCTATTAATTGTAAATTAAAATTAATCTACCAAAAATAAAATATATTTTGTGGGAACTNTAAATTTAAATTTTTTTATTGATTTTATTCAATAGTTTATTTTATAAAATCAATGCTACAAAATCGTGATTTTACTAAAAAGTAATATTTATCGAAAAAATGAGCTATATCGTGATTTTACTAAAAACTTCTATAATGGTTATTTATATACTTAAAGAAAATTGTTGAGTATAAAGTCACCATAAGAAAAGATAGTATTTTTCATTAAAATTTACATCATAGATATATAAGAAATAAAGTTTACGATGTGAGGGAGATTACATTTATGCCTCTGTTTAAAGGGGGGAACAATGTGGGATATTTTAAAGTTACATTCCAAACTTTGTTTAGTTTGGTGACTTTAGGCTATGTAAATTTTTTACAATCTGCATCTAAGGATAGCTGCTTGTTAAGCCGGAGCATGATTCCGCTCCCGTCTCCCTGTTCCCTATCGCGGGAATTCCCGACCTTCCTTACGAACTGTTCCTGTGATCCGCCGTTCGCGAATCGTCGCGATCGTCCTGCCTAACGTTCGCATTTCCCGCTACTTCTTAGTCGTTTGTCGACAAAAAGCTTCAGACGGCTTTCCTTTAGTTTCAGAAGTCACGTTTTGTGTTCTTCATTGGGCTTCCTTGGGATAGAGGAATAGAAGTGCAAGATGTAATTACTTGCGGTGAATGAAGAAGAAAGAAAAAAAAAAAGATTGTTCTCCCTTGGCTTCTTGGTGGATTGTGACAGAAGAAAAATTGAATTTATTTCTCTTGTAAGTTTGTCTTCTTCAGTGTATCTCCGTATAGAGTTTCTTCGGTGTATCTTGGTGTAGAGAGATAAAAAAAGAGAGAGAAGAAGAGAGAACAACAAAGTGATAGATTCCTCTTGTAAGTCGAGACAATCGACTGATGTGAATTCCTCAAGTAGTAAAATCCCTTGCAACTACGTGGACGTAGACAATTTGCCGAATCACGTAAATTTGTGTGTTCCATTGTTATTCTTTTATGGTAGGAATTTTCTCGTTCAAATTTTCACTTTATCGTCGATCATTCTTCTGTTTTAAATATATATATATATACCACAACAATTGGTATATAACTCACAACACTGCTGAGATTAACGGAGGAGAAAAAGATAATAATAAAAAGACTCTCTTGTATCACGTCCGTATGTGTGTAATCCACACTAGGGGTTAAAATTGCATCTGAAAACAAGACTTAATTGCTTTACGTAAAATATAATATGTTGCCATATCTAATATCTTAATATTATTTTTTACATCTGTACC
>JXCR01149148.1:203277-213760 GCA_002079205.1 Phalaenopsis hybrid cultivar
GTCATTAGAAAGTGTGACTATACACACAAGTAAGGATATGATAAAATAATATTAATTCAATCACAACTTTTACATAATACGAGATTAAAATTTAATATCCATTTAATCACATTTATAATAAGTTAACTGTGGTCATATCTAGAAATTATACCTGCAAATAGAAGTAGATTCTCCAAGATAAACACGTACGCAAGGCTCAAGGCTTTTTATTTACCGATACAACCTTATAAAATCGACATTTATATCATATATTCTGCCAAAATAGATTCAAATATTATCAGTTGAGTTGAATGTTTCAGTTATCTTATCTTTGAGACCATGTCTAAGTGTTCATCAATTAAGTGAGCTAACAGTATGAAAATGTCAGATAATAATAGCCTATTAGTCAACAAGTCAAAGTCAGATTTCACCAACTATGTTTGTACTGCTCAACCATATAAATTGCCTATTATTATTATTATTATTATTATTATTATTATTAAAATTTTTATAATATTTGAAATATTTTTTAAAATTAAAAATTGATTAATTACACAAATTTTGGCCAAAATCTTAATTGAAAATTATTCATTTCTGGTTATAAAAAATAGAATGAAAAAAATATTCAATATAATTCAAAGTAGAAAATTTGATTCATTTTGATCATGATGAATTTTATTTTTATTAGATATTTTTGAAATGCATTTAATATGTTTATAATTTAAGCTTTTTCCTATAGGTTTTATAATTTAAGATTTAAATATTAATTAAAATTAATTAATCAGCTTTTATGTTATACTTCATCTCTAAATTTTTTTTTATGAAAAAATAAACATTTATTAATGGTCCAATTTTATGACCATGCACGATTTTAAAAGCCCAAANAGATATTTTTGAAATGCATTTAATATGTTTATAATTTAAGGTTTTTCTTATAGGTTTTATAATTTATAATTTAAATATTAAGTAAAATTAATTAATCAGCTTCTATGTTATACTTCATCTCTAAAATTTTTTTTATGAAAAAATAAACATTTATTAATGGTCCAATTTTATGACCATGCACGATTTTAAAAGCCCAAATGAAATTAAGTGTACAATGCATCTGTGACAGATAATATTGTATATGTTATGTGGCCTAAAATTACTTTAGGTATTGTTTGGCTTTGAATTGTTCTTCCAAGTTATTAAATCACGTCTTCTATGGTATTATGCCTTGAAATAGTCAAATTTAAATATGTAGTTAATCATAGCATAAAAATGCTCAAATCATGGATCATTGATTAGTTTAATTGAAGATTTTTATTTTTTATTTTTATATCTTTACAAACATAAATAGCACCTAAAACATTGTTATTTACAAATCAAGCCAAATTCTCACCCAAATAGCAAAATTCATGACAAAGCCTCAAACTTGTACTTATCATTTTTATCAATTTCTCAATGATTCGATTGTGANCTATTGTTTGGCTTTGAATTGTTCTTCCAAGTTATTAAATCACATCTTCTATGATATTATGCCTTGAAATAGTCAAATTTAAATATGTAGTTAATCATAGCATAAAAATGCTCAAATCATGGATCATTGATTAGTTTAATTGAAGATTTTTATTTTTTATTTTTGTTTCAATGTATATCTTTACAAACATAAATAGCACCTAAAACATTGCTATTTACAAATCAAGCCAAATTCTCACCCAATTAGCAAAATTCATGACAAAGCCTCAAACTTGTACTTATCATTTTTATCAATTTCTCAATGATTCGATTGTGACACACACGCTTGAATGCGTTAGTTCTGTAGTTCGAAAAATCACTTGTGCTTGATTTGTAAATATCAATATTTTGGGCGCTCTTTTTGTAATTATCGCAATTTTATTTTATGTGAGGATTATGATTTCAAAGTTATCACTATGTCATTTGGATTGACTCGAGAAAAAGCTTGATGATTTAGCACCAGATTTGAAAATATTATGCATGCATCGAAGAAGATTTATGTTACATAAAAATAGTATTATCGAATGAAGAATGATCAGTCAACAATATGTTAGGAAATCATTATTTACATTATATATTATCTCAATGTAATTAATAAGGCAATTGAAGAAGTCACAAAAAGCATCAATAGATTTATTTTGTAANAAGATTTGAAAATATTATGCATGCATCAAAGAAGATATATGTTACATAAAAATAGTATTATCGAATGAAGAATGATCAGTAAACAATATGTTAGGGAATAATTATTTACATAATATATTATCTCAATGTAATTAATAAGGCAATTGAAGAAGTCACAAAAAGCATCAATAGATTTATTTTGTAANTTTTGTTCTTAACAGTTAACTAAATGGAAACATATCACGAATCCATCTAGTCAATTTATTTTTTAAATTTCAAAGTATTTAATTATAATTTAATGGCTTTTCATAGGTTGCTCACACGGCTTAATTTGGACAGTGGGTGGGGTACCATCACCCTTTATCTTCTAGTTCAATAGAAACATTTGTGGGAAAACATATTTAAAACATATGGCCAGTTAATTAGTAAAAAATAAAAGAAAGAAAATGACACACATACCACACAATTCTTATGCATTTACATATCTATCCCCTAAAATATGCAAATGCATGCATGCCTTCCTATATACCAATTCTCAGTATATTTATTTATTTATTTATACTTTGAAAAATCCATTTTTTTTTATATAATTAAACTATCTAATTTATATTTTTAAGTTGAATTCTCTACGTGCCATTCATTATTTTAATATTTTTATTTACCATGCCGTTTAAGCTTTTCATGACATGATGGCGAAATGCAAATTTATCAATAATCTTGAAAATTGAAGTTTGTAACTTATGTTGAACTAATAATAAAAGAAGTTCAATTTATAGTCAAAAGCATAATTTTTTATGGCCTTTACATCCATGCCACCCAATTCTTATGTATTTACATATCTAACACCTAAGTTAATTTTCTTACAGTTATACCATCCAAATGTTCCATATCACATCGGAAGTACCATCATTTTATCTTTTATATCAATAGGAAAAATGGCATTTATGTAAAAAATAAAGCTTATGTGTTAGATATGTAAATACGTAAGGCTCGAGTGGTATATATGTATGTAAATTCTTATTTTTTTTATTATTTTCTTAAGTTTGCTTCTTTTAACTTAATCGTGTCATTTAATTAATTCATTTAATTATTGCTATTATTATTCTTATTATCTAAATTTATCATTTAATTGTTTAAAAATTCGCTTATTTAAATTATTAATTATGGGTAATGTGGGTCTTACGGTTAGAACTCTCAGTCTAATATATCATTCGATTATCTACTTCGATCATTTGATTCAAGTGATAATTAAAAACCACCCAATTATTAAATATGTAAAATTAAAAAAAAAAAAACTATACAATAGTATTTTTATTTACACAAATTTGACAAGCAAAGTCCCTCATGCTGAATTTAATAATTAAAGGATAAAATTGAAAAATCTTTAAAAAATATAATTTTAAAATACCTGCAAAGCCCAACATCAAAGCACGACATTACCACCGCCTGAAACATGCTTTCACATCCTTTTGCTTTCCGTGAAAGGCAGCTTATAAGTGTTGGTGGCGTTTTCAAAATGTCGTCTCACCATTTGAAAAACACGTTTTATCAACTTATCCGAAAACATAATTGAGTTTTTACACAAAATGCAGGTCGCGGATCGAATCCCGCAGCCACCCGCGGGCCACGTTTCAGAATAAGCTGCTTATCTGGATAAACACAAGCTGTTCCAAACACACCCTAACAATGCATTGTTCAAAAGAGAAAAATAATAACAAAAATACATACTATTGTAAACAATTCTTTTTTGATTCAAAATTGGTCTTTTCCCTTCCCATTGAAAATAAAGCATAAATAAATAAATAATAATTATTATTATATCACACACACATATATATATATATATATATATATATATATATATATNTCACTTTGGAGTTTCTTAAAAGTCTCATCATGCTGTTTCTTACCTTTCCCACCATGTTTTCCTGTCCATTTACAATAAACAATTAAATAAATACATAAATAAGACATGAATCTTTCCAAGTTTATTATTTTGTTTGTATGTAAATCCTATGACTTTAGGTTCATACAAACAAATTTTCTTAGCATGTCTTGTTCATACATGAGAATATGATAATTTTATAAATTTCATACATATATATAATTATTATAATAAAAAAAATATTAATTTTCTTCTAACAATATGTTGTTTCAGATCTAACCAGACGGCCCTTAACGAAACCATTAATTACAAAATCACCCCATGCTCAATTGTATGTCTAAAACATTTGTCACTAAAGATGACAACTTATGTAGGTTTTATAATTAAAAATATGTAATTATGACTAAAGTTTTTCGATACTAATGCTTGTCATATATGTTGTCATTAGAAAGTGTGACTATACACACAAGTAAGGATATGATAAAATAATATTAATTCAATAACAACTTTTACATAATACGAGATTAAAATTTAATATTCATTTAATCACATTTATAATAAGTTAACTGTGGTCATATCTAGAAATTATACCTGCAAATAGAAGTAGATTCTCAAAGATAAACACGTACGCAAGGCTCAAGGCTTTTTATTTACCGATACAACCTTATAAAATCGACATTTATATCNCGTTAACTGTATGAAAATGTCAGATATTACTATAAAATCGACATTTATATCATATATTCTTATAAACCGATATAAACTTATAAAATCGACATTTATATCATATATTCTGCCAAAATAGATTCAAATATTATCAGTTGAGTTGAATGTTTCAGTTATCTTATCTTTGAGACCATGTCTAAGTGTTCATCAATTAAGTGAGCTAACAGTATGAAAATGTCAGATAATAATACCCTAATAGTCAACAAGTCAAAGTCAGATTTCACCAACTATGTTTGCACTGCTCATCCATATAAATTGCCTATTATTATTATTATTATTATTATTATTATTATTATTATTATTAAAAATCTTATAATATTTGAAATATTTTTTTAATTAAAAATTGATTAATTACACAAATTTTGGCCAAAATCTTAATTGAAAACTATTCATTTCTGGCTATAAAAAATAGAATGAAAAAATTATTCAATATAATTCAAAGTAGAAAATTTGATTCATTTTGATCGTGATGAATTTTATTTTTATTAGATATTTTTGAAATGCATTTAATATGTTTATAATTTAAGATTTAAATATGAAGTAAAATTAATTAATCAGCTTTTATGTTATACTTCATCTCTAAAATTTTTTTATGAAAAAAAAAAAAACATTTATTAATGGCCCAATTTTATGACCATGCACGATTTTAAAAGCCCAAATGAAATGAAGTGTACAATGCATCTGTGACAGATAATATTGTATATGTTATGTGGCCTAAAATTACTTTAGGTATTGTTTGGCTTTGAAATGTTCTTCCAAGTTATTAAATCACGTTCTTCTATGATATTATGCCTTGAAATAGTCAAATTTAAATATATGGTTAATCATAGCATAAAAATGCTCAAATCATGGATCATTCATTAGTTTAATTGAAGATTTTTATTTTTTATTTTTGTTTCAATGTATATCTTTACAAACATAAATAGCACCTAAGACATTGCTATTTAAAAATCAAGCCAAATTCTCACCCAAATAGCAAAATTCATGACAAAGCCTCAAACTTATACTTATCAATTTTATCAATTTCTTAATGATTCGATTGTGGCACGCTTGAATGCGTTAGTTATGTAGTTCGAAAAATCACTTGTGCTTCATTTGTAAATATCAATATTTTGGGCGCTCTTTTTGTAATTATCACATTTTTATTTTATGTGAGGATTATGATTTCAAAGTTATCACTATTTCATTTGGATTGACTTGAGAAAAAGCTTGATGATATTATGCATGCATCAAAGATATGTATTACATAAAAATAGTATTATCGAATGAAGAATGATCAGTCAACAATATGTTAAGGAATAATTATTTACATAATATATTATCTCAATGTAATTAATAAGGCAATTGAAAAAGTCACAAAAAACATCAATAGATTTAATTTGTAATTTACATCTAAATTTTTTTGTATTAGGAGATATGAATATTTTTATTATCCTTTATATATATATATATATANTGGTATAGTTGTAAATAATATGATTAATTATCAGTTGATTGTTATTGTTATCTTCTCTTTGAGACCATTTCCAAATACTCAATCAAGTGGCCTAAACAGTAGGAAAATGTCAAACAAACCTTTTGTAAGGTCAATAAGTCAAAGTCATATTTCACCCATTGTATGGTCAGGTATACCATGGAAAGGGCCTATAATAGTTATAATATTTGTAATCTAATATTAAATATTGCAGTCTTTTCTTCTGCTCATGTGATCTTGGTATTCTGAAAAATATATCATGAAAATGATAATTTTGTTTTTATTAGCATTGATGCGTGCTAGAAAATTTGTAGCAGTAAAATAGTAGATTATCGTCTCAGCCTGATATGTAGATTCAACATATACTCAGAAAAGACAAAATAACTAATAATGACACCAAAAATTTTTACATGAAAAACTGGAAAGGGAAAAAACTATGGTGTCTGGCCTAGCTGAAGAGTTCTTCTATAAATAGATAATAACATTTGCAATTACTTGCCTCATAAATGGGAAATGATTATAAGGTTTTCCAAGTTACAATGTCGACTTGTTGATAAATTTGTTGCTAAGAACAGATGGCGACTGATAGTGATCAGCAGCGTCCGGTAGTGTTGGTCAACGGTGGTTGGAGGTGATCAACGGTAGTCGACGACGGTCAGCGGTGGTCCGTGGTCGACAGAGATAAGTTGGCATATATGTACAAATTGGAGTTTACTAGTTAAATATATAAATACAAGGATGTCGAGTGGCATGTATGTAAGTCTTCCTATTATTTAATATCCAGTTGTAACATATATATAAAGTTATGCGAGAGACAGAGAGAGTGAGAGGACAATTATTTGGTAGGGTTTATGTCTAAGACTAGAATATCATACATATGACCTAGGTTTAATTACAGTCAACAAAGAATATTCAGAATTTGAAATAGAAAAATTAAGAAGAATCATTTAAGACTGAAGAAATTCTAGATAGAACTTGTATTAAGTCCGACTAATTTTAAAAAAAATAAAACGTAAAATAAAAATTTAATTATAAAGGTAAGTAAATTGTAATCTTATTGGCATGTTATTTGTAACATGTAGGTGGTGTGCCTCAAGGTTTAAATTGATAATGCAAACCANTTAAATAATATGATTAATTATCAGTTGATTGTTATTGTTATCTTCTCTTTGAGACCATTTCCAAATACTCAATCAAGTGGCCTAAACAGTAGGAAAATGTCAAAGAAACCTTTTGTAAGGTCAATAAGTCAAAGTCATATTTCACCCATTGCATGGTCAGGTATACCATGGAAAGGGCCTATAATAGTTATAATATTTGTAATCTAATATTAAATATTGCAGCCNGCTAAGCAGTACGAAAATGTCAAAGAAACCCTTTGTAAGGTCAATAAGTCAAAGTCATATTTCACCCATTGTATAGTCAGGTATACCATGGAAAGGGCCTATAATAGTTATAATATTTGTAATCTAATATTAAATATTGCAGCCTTTTCTTCTGCTCATGTGATCTTGGTATTCTGAAAAATATATCATGAAACTAATCATTTTGTTTTTAATAGCATTGATGCGTGCTAGAAAATTTGCAGCAGTAAAATAGTAGATTGTCGTCTCAGCCTGATATGTAGATTCAACATTAACTCAGAAAAGACAAAACAACTAATAATGACACAAAAAATTTTTAAATGAAAAAACCAAAAAGGAAAAAACTATGGGGTCTAACCTAGCTGAAGAATTCTACTATAAATAGATAATAACATTTGCAATTAGTTGTCTCATAAATGGGAAATGTTATAAAGTTTTCCAAGTTACAATGTCGACTTGTTGATAAATTTGCTGCTAGGAACAGACGGCGACTGATAGTGATCGGAAGCGTCCGGTAGTATTGGTCAACGGTGGTTGGAGGTGATCAACGGTGGTCGACGACGGTCAGCGGTGGTCGACAGAGATAAGTTGGCATATATGTAAAAATTAGAGTTTACTAGTTATATATAAAAATACAAGGATATCGAGTGGCATGTATGTAAGTCTTCCTATTATTTAATATCCGGTTGTAACATATATAAAGTTATGTGAGAGACAAAGAGAGAGTGAGAGGACAATTATTTGGTAGGGTTTATGTCTAAGACTAGAATATCATACATATGACCTAGGTNTATGTGATCTTGGTATTCTGAAAAATATCTCATGAAAATGATAATTTTGTTTTTGCTAGCATTGATGCGTGCTAGAAAATTCGTGGCGGTAAAATAGTAGTCGTCTCAGCCTGGTATGTAGATTCAACATACACTCAGAAAAGACAAAACAACTAAGAATGACATCAAAAATTTTTACATGAAAAAATTAGAAAGGGAAAAACTATGGGGTCTAGCCTAGCTGAAGAATTCTACTATAAATAGATAATAACAATTGTAATTACTTGTCTCATAAATGAGAAATGATTATAAGGTTTTCCAATTTACAATGTCGACTTGTTGATAAATTTGTTGCTAGGAACAGACGAAGACTGTTAGTGATCGGCAGCATCCGGTAGTGTTGGTCAACGGTGGTTGGAGGTGATTAACGGTAGTCGGCAGTGATCGATGGTGATCGACGACGGTCAGCGGTGGTCGACAGAGGTAAGTTGACATATATGTAAAAATTGAAGTTTACTAGTAAAGTATATAAATACAAGGATATCGAGCGGCATGTATGTAAGTCTTCCTATTATTTAATATCCGGTTGTAACATATATAAAGTTATGCGAGAGACAGAGAGAGTGAGAGGACAATTATTTGGCAGGACTAGAAGATCATACATATGACCTAGGATTAATTACAGTCAACAAAGAATATTCAGAATTTGAAATAGAAAAATTAAGAAGAATCATTCAAGACTGAAGAAATTCTAGATAGAACTTGTATTAAGTCCGACTAATTTAAAAAAAAAATAAAACATAAAATAAAATTTTAATTATAAAGGTAAGTAAATAGTAATCTTATTGGCATGTTATTTGTAACATGTAGGTGGTGTGCCTCAAGGTTTAAATTGATAATGCAAACCANGGATAGAACTTGTATTAAGTCCGACTAATTAAAAATAAATAAAACATAAAATAAAATTTTAATTATAAAGATAAGTAAATTGTAATCTTATTGGCATGTTATTTGTAACATGCAGGTGGTGTGCCTCAAGGGTTTAAATTGATAATGCAAACCATCTTAATTTATTAATTTAGAATTTAAACCCTCAACTAAGAGGTCTTAGGTTAATATCTAATAAAGGGGGGCAGCTACATAAATATCAAAATATTCTAATTTCCTCATAT
This sequence comes from Phalaenopsis hybrid cultivar, assembly GCA_002079205.1. Lineage (NCBI taxonomy): Eukaryota > Viridiplantae > Streptophyta > Magnoliopsida > Asparagales > Orchidaceae > Phalaenopsis > Phalaenopsis hybrid cultivar. Next base: position 212,769 of record JXCR01149148.1, read on the forward strand.
ATATATATATATATAACACCTAAATTTTAATTTGTATATTTATATCAAATGTTTCTCATATATATTTTCATGCGTAAATAGTAGCAAAATAAAAATCAAGATTTAGCTGTTAGAAGTATTGTAAATTGTGTGGTATGTATGTAAATCTTCCAAAAAAGATAAATTTAAAAAAAAAAAAAAAATGAAACAAAAAACACCGCTTCCGATCTGCTGCTACCATTGGCAAGAGGCCCAGTAATCCATTTGCTGCGGACATTTCTAGAAAATTCAGTGGCCCAGTAATCTATTTACTATAGCTATCAGTGCAATCATCTGCGCCGTGCCGGTGCCCTCAACAATCTTTTGTACATATGAAATTTATTTCAGTATACATAAGCATTAATTTTGATATTTTTTTAAAAATAAACATATTTTTAATTATTATGCATTTTAAATAATGTGTATTGTTACAAAAAATATAGGGTTTTTCGGCGTATTTTTCATATATATATATATATATATATATATATATATANTGGATAAATACAAGCTGTTCCAAACACACCCTTATAACAATGCATTGTTCAAAAGAGGTAAATAATAAAAAAAAATACATACTATTGTAAACAATTCTTTTTTGATTCAAAATTGGTCTTTTTCCTTCCCATTGAAAATAAAACATAAATAAATAAATTATTATTATTATTATTATATCACATATATATAAAACAACAACAAGACAAGAAAGCCTAAAATGCAATCAAATCACTTTGGAGTTTCTTAAAAGTTTCATCATGCTGTTTCTTACCTTTCCCACCTTGTTTTCCAGTCCATTTACAATAAACAATTAAATAAATACATAAATAAAGCATGAATGTTTGTTATTTTGTTTGTATGTAAATCCTATGACTTTATGTTCATACAAACAAATTTTTTTAGCATGTCTTGTTCATACATGAGAATATGATAATTTCATAAATTTCATACATACATATATATATATATATATATAT
>JXCR01149148.1:217903-253435 GCA_002079205.1 Phalaenopsis hybrid cultivar
AGAGAGATATATATATATATATATATATATATATATATATATATATATATATATATATATATATATATATGTCTTGAATCTTAGAGAAATAAGAAAGTAGAGAGAATATACAATAATACATGTTCTCTTGAAATAGATTCATTACTCTTACTAAAAAGAATGACCCTTACATTTAAAGATCACAAGGGAAGCCTAATAAAATTACATGTATGTCCCTGATTAGATAGGAACGTTACAAATGGTTTATAAACCATTACACCATTACAAATTTGTAAATGATTTTGGGATAGTTTGGCCTTAATAACCTTTATTGGCATTGTTTTGTATTTATAACCGCTGTCAGTACTATTTCGTGTTTATAATTGTACAACCTAGTCAGTCAATCGTCATTCGATCGACTAAAATTTTTTCAGTCGGTCGAGAGATCATCAGGCGGCTTTCCTGAGGGAACCCTTCGTGGATACTTTCTTATCCTTATTAAATGTTTATACCATCATGCAGAAGGTGTGTCACCAAAATTTGATGGGTAGCATTTCTTCAGACAAGAAGTCTACTTAGAGAGTTCAAGACTAATGTGGGGTTGTCGTTGACCTTCTATGAGAGTGGCCCACAATAGTTTATGGGAGTTTATTTCATACGGTCATTCCCTGATTTAGGTGTCCAATGTTCTTAGCTCGAATGTAACAAACGGGTAGATCATCGCTTCTTTCAGTCACCAAAATTTGATGGGTAGCCTTTCTTCATACTATCAGCAGACCTTTGTCACCCATCTACCACTACATTGGAACACCGTCATTGGGTCACCACTGTCATTGAAGCACCATCACTAGGCTGACGTAGGGCCACTATTGGAATCATTTGATCAACTCCACCATCAGCAGATCATCGTTGCTCTGTTGTCATTTTTATTGTGGTACATCATTATTGTTGACATAATGTTGCTCGATCATCGCCACAGTTGGACCATTGTTGCCCAACTGATGTCATTGATTTCATTACCATTGCTTAATCACTATCACCAAACTACTACAACTGCTCAACTAGTATTGCCCAATTGACTTTGCAATAATCATCACACCACCACTATAGTCGTAGGACCATTACGGTCATCATCTGATCATTATCTCCCAACCAATGGTTCTATTATCGTTGTCATTGTCATTAAACCATTGTATCACTATTTACCTCACCGAAAAATCATCGTGGTGACAAGATCACCTTCTTCTGACCACCACCAATGTATTTGTGGTACACCACTATTGTCAGATCATCATTACTAGGCTAACAATGATGATGTCATCACTATCGCCTGATTACTGTCATCATCAAACCACTATCACCCAATGACATTATCTGACTATCATCATCATGGCCCGATCACCGTCATCCAAACATTGATGTTGCCAAAGTCCCTTCGCCCAATAGACATCATTGGACCAATGTTACCACACTGATGTAGTTGCTGCTACCATCATCGTTAGCCTACTATTTTCATCATTGGAACACCATCTCTCCGTCCCGGTACCATCACACAACTCTCGTTAGTCCGTTGCTAAACCATAGGTAAGTTATCGTCATTGTTGCCACATTCACCATTGCTTGGCCACTGTCGCAACTAACGTGAAGCCACCATCATCCAAATAATGACATTGTCATGGTCTCCTACCTATTGCTACCGAACAACTATTGGTTGGTCATCACCACTAACGACAATACTAAATTTAGATCTCCACCATAGCCTCTACTATCGCCCTTTCATCATCACACCTAAGTCATTATCATTTTTCTAATGGGCATTTAACCGTCACATTTGTCATATTATTTTCGACTATTCAAGTGAAGACAAAGTTTATAATTTATAAGTGAATAATGAAACTATTTTGACTCGGCCACTCCTTATGATTTTTTCTCTTTCAAGTANTCATGCCCAAAGGAGAGGGTGTTGGATGGATGAGATGGATAGAGAAATAAGAAAGTAGAGAGAATATATAATAATACATGTTCTCTTCAAATAAATTCAGTAGTCTTATTAAAAAGAATGACCCTTTTATTTAAATATCACAAGGGAAGCCTAATAAAATTACATGTGTCCTTGATTAGATAGGAACATTACAAATGGTTTATAAACGATTACACCATTACAAATTTGTAAATGATTTTGAGATATTTTGGCCTTCATAACCTTTATTGACACTGTTTCATATTCATAACCGTTGTCAGTACTGTTTCATATTTATAATTGTACAATCTAGTCAGTCAATCGTCATTCGATAGACTAAAATTTTTTCGGTCGGTCGAGAGATCATCAGGCGGCTTTCCTGAGGGAACCCTTCATGGAGACTTTCTTATCCTTAGTAAATGTTTATACCATCATGCAAAAGGTGTGTCACCAAAATTTGATGGGTAGCCTTTCTTCAGACAAGAAGTAACTTAGAGAGTTCAAGACTAATGTGGGGTTGTCGTTGACATTCTATGAGAGTCGCTCACAGTAGTTTATAGGAGCTTATTTCATATGGTCATTCCCTGGTTTAAGTGTCCAATGTTCTTAGCTCGAATGTACTTTCCTTTGGTCGACCCGTTATCTAACTGAAAGAAGCGATGATCGATGGCTCGGCCTTTGTACTGTCCTAATGTAGTTCTTTGATATCTTGTTTGTGTGATTCGTTGAATTCTCTTGAGATTTGTTTGGTTAGATCTTTTATGTACTATATATATATATATATATATATATATATATAGAGAGAGCTCCAATCTCTTATTGCTTCTTAAGTTTCACCAACGTCGGATCACCGTCGTCGAGCCACCATCGTCACCAAATAACTATTGTCACTGAACCACCATCACTACCGTTGGATCATTGTCACCCGGTCAACATTATCGACATCATAAAACCACTACTGCCATCATCATCACACCATCATCAACAAACCACTGTTGTTAAGTCATTATTGTGTCAGACCACTTTCGTCAAGCTTTTGTTGTTAGAACATCCTCTCAAGACCAAATTTACACCATTGTCTTCATCGTCAGATCACCACAACTATCAACAAACCTTTGTCACCCATCTACCACTACATTGGAACATCGTCATTGGGTCACCACTGTCATTGAAGCACCATCACTAGGCTGACGTAGGGCCACTATCGACGTCATTTGATCAACTCCACCATCAGCAGATCATCGTTGCTCTGTTGTCATTTCTATTGTGGTACACCGTTATCATTGACATAATGTTACTCAATCATCGCCACAGTTGGACCATTGTTGCCCAACTGATGTCATTGATTTCATTACCATTGCTTGATTGCTATCACCAAACTACTATAGCTGCTTAAGTAGTATATCCCAATTGACTTTGCAACAATCATCACACCACCACTATAGTCGTAAGACCATTACAGTCATCATATGATCATTATCTCCCAACCAATGCTTGTACTATCGTTGTCATTTTCATTAAACCATTGTATCACTATTTACCTCACCGAAAAATCATCGTGGTGACAAGATCACCTTCTTCTGACCACCACCAATGTATTCGTGGTACACCACTGTTGTCAGATCATCATTACTAGGCCAACAATGACAATGTCATCACCATCACCTGATTACTGCCATCATCAAACCACTATCACCCAATGATACTAACTAACCATCATCATCATCGCTCGATCACCGTCATCCAAACATTGATGTTGCCAAAGCACTTTCGCCCAATAGACATCATTGGACCAATGTTGCCACACTAATGTAGTTGCTGCTACCATCATCGTTAGCCTACTATTTTCATCATTGGAACACCATCTCTCTGTCCCAGTACCATCACACAACTCTCGCCAGTTCGTTGTTGAACCATAGGTAAGTTATCGTCATCGTTGCCATATCCACCATTGCTTGGCCACTGTCGCAACTGACGTGAAGCCACCATCATCCGAATAATGACATTGTCATTGTCTCCTAGCTATTGCTACCGGACAACCATTGGTTGGTCATCACCACTAACGACAATACTAAATTTAGATCTCCACCATAGCCTCTACTGTCGGCCTTTCATCATCACATCTAAGTCATTATCATTTTTCTAATGGACATTTAACCGTCACATTTGTCATATTATTTTCTAATATTCAAGTGAAGACAAAGTTTTATAATTTATAAGTGAATAATGAAACTATTTTGACTCGGACACTCCATATGATTTTTTCTCTTTCAGGTATTTTACGTAAAAAGCTCTAGTTCCCTCTTTATCAATTCTTTTTTGTCTGAGTATATGTGTTAAATTTTCATATAATATTAAAATATTTATATATCTCTATTACTGTAAATTCTTCAACACAAAACTTTTCGATGTTGCATGTAAAAAGGCAATCATACCCTTGTGGAATACAAGACACAAGCTAAATAGCTAACAAACATAATACTAGAAATAACGAAGCTTTCCTCTACATTGATCATCATTCTAAGGGATGACCTTGGGATGTCAAAATGTTCTTAAACCTCCCTAATAAGTGTTATCCTACTATGAAAGGCGCATCAGGTCCGCTTTAGAAGAATGGAAACATAGGATGGAGAATTTCTAGAACGATATAAATTTGTTTGAAGTCGCAAAATTACAAATGCAAATGCATGGTTGTGATTTTTTACCATGATCAGAAATAATTGCTCTAATATATTGAATCCATTTTAAAGTAATGAATACATTATGTCCTGACATTAAAAAAAAAAAAAAAAAAANAAATCAGGAATATATACTTCCTTCTCTAACTGCATTAGTAGATTCAAAACATGATATAAATTGTACTCAAGAGGAAATTGAGGAAAATCAATACTTGTTATTAATTATTAACCTCTTAATAAAGTACTTAAATGGGTAACATATCCAATTCCAAATAAAAAAGATCTATTAAATCACTTAAATAATGTCATCTTATTTTTAAAATTTGATCTTAAATTTGGATATTGGTAAATTCAAATAAAAGAGTAAGATCATATAAAAAACAGTTTTTACTGTTTCTCTTGGTCATTATGAATGGAATGTAACTGCATTTGGTCATTAAAATGCATATTCTGAATTTCAAAATATTATGAATGAAATTTTTTATCCTTATTCTGAAATTATTATTGTTTATATTGATGATGTATTAATGTTTTCCAATAATATTGAACAAAGGATANGTTAGGCAAGCTTTAGTCAAATTGGATGTCTCGACAAGACAAATCTAATGAGCCTAAAATCGCTTAGATAAGAGACTGAAGGGAGCTCCAAGCACTTATTGGTTCTCTAGTTTCACCAACATCGGATCACCGTCGTCGAGCCACTATCGTCACCAAATAACTATTGTCACTGAACCACCATTACTAGCGTTGGATCATTGTCACCCGGTCAACATTGTCGACATCATAAAACCACTACTGACATCGTCATCACACCATCATCAACAAACCACTGTTGTTAAGTCATTATTGTGTCAGATCACTTTCGTCAAGCTTTTGTTGTTAGAACATCCTCTCAAGACAAATTAACACCATGGTCTTTATCGTCAGATCACCACAACTATCAACAAACCTTTGTCACTCATCTACCACTACATTGGAACACCGTCATTGGGTCACCACTGTCATTGAAGCACCATCACTAGGCCGACGTACTACCACTATCGACTTCATTTGATCAACTCCACCATCAATAGATCATCGTTGCTCTGTTGTCATTTCTATTGTGGTACACCGTTATCGTTGACATAATGTTGCTCGATCATCGCCACAGTTGGAACATTGTTGCCCAACTGATGTTATTGATTTCATTACCATTGCTTGATCGCTATCACCAAACTACTACAGCTGCTTAACTAGTATTGCCCAATTGACTTTGCAACAATCATCACACTACTACTATAGTCGTAAGACCATTACGGTCATCATCCGATCATTATCTCCCAACCAATGGTTGTACTATCGTTGTCATTGTCATTAAACCATTGTATCACTATATACCTCACCGAAAAATCATCGTGGTAACAAGATCACCTTCTTCTGACTACCACCAATGTATTCGTGGTACACCACTATTGTCAGATCATCATTACTAGGCCAACAATGACGATGTCATCACCATCGCCTGATTACTGCCACCATCAAACCACTATCACCCAATGACACTATTTGACCATCATCATCATCGCCCGATCACCATCATGCAGACATTTATGTTGCCAAAGCACTTTCGCCCAATAGACATCATTGGAGCAATGTTGCCACACTGATGTAGTTGCTGCTACCATCATCGTTAGGCTACTATTTTCATCATTGGAACACCATCTCTCCGTCCCAGTACCAACACACAACTCTCATCAGTTTGTTGTTGAATTGTAGGTAAATTATCGTCATCGTTGCCACATCCACCATTGCTTGGCCACCGTCGAAACTGACGTGAAGCCACCATCATCCGAATAATGACATTGTCATTGTCTCCTAGCTATTGCAACCAGACAACTATTCGTTGGTTATCACCATTAACGACAATACTAAATTTAGATCTCCACCATAGCCTCTACTGTCGGCCTTTCATCATCACATATAAATCATTATCATTTTTCTAATGGGACTTTAACCGTCACATTTTTCATATTATTTTCGACTATTCAAGTGAAGACAAAGTTTTATAATTTATAAGTGAATAATGAAACTATTTTGACTCGGCCACTCCTTATGATTTTTTCTCTTTCAAGTATTTTACGTAAAAAGCTCTAGTTCCCTCTTTATCAATTATTTTTTGTCGGCGCATATGTGTTAAATTTTCATATAATATTAAAATATTTATATCTCTCTATGCCCGCAAATTCTTCAACACAGAACTTTTCGATGTTGCATGTAAAAAGGCAATCATACCCTTGTGGAATACAAGACACTAGCTAAATAGCTAACAAACATAATACTAGAAATAACGAAGCTTTCCTCTACATTGTTCATCATTCTAAGGGATGAGCTTGGGATGTCAAAATGTTCTTAAACCTCCCTAATAAGTGTTATCCTACTATGAAAGGCGCATCAGGTCCGCTTTAGAAGAATGGAAACATAGGATGAGAACTTCTAGAACGATATAAATTTGTTTGAAGTAGCAAAATTACAAATGCAAATGCATGGTTGTGATTCTTTACCAGGTCTGGAAATAATTGCTCTAATATATAGAATCCATTTTAAAGTCATGACTACATTATGTCATAACAAAGAAAAAAAGCTCAACCTTTAGATCATACTACATTAATAGAAACAATTTTACTTGCCTCAAATATAGCAATAAACATAGTTATTAAATGAAATGAAGTAATTTTTCCAGATTCTTGGGTCATACTTTTGGGCGTTAATCCTAAGAAACTATTAATCAAGAAATAGATCAGATTATTCAAAATACTGATGAAGAAGTAGAAGCATGATTTAACCTCAGACGATTCATGTCTCTAGCTAGAAGATCTACTTCTAACCGTTCTTCTACTTCGATTTCTGAAACATTTGTTAATGAAGAAATAATTAATGAACCTATTACTAATATTCAATTAAATTCTCATGAAATTCATCATTCCTCTCCTTCTTCTTGAGAAATGAATTACTAAATAAGAAGTACATCTCATGCTATACTGATCTATAATTATTTCTCTCCTAAATATGTGAAATTTAGAGAATGGTATAGAAAAAGGCAAGGCTACTATTCCTTTTACTAATGGGCTTACTAAAGAATACATAAAAAACATAGAACTTAGCATGATAACTACAATATGAACAATTAAACAAGACGAATCAGTTAGTTCTATTTATCCTCAGGCTAAATCAAGTATTAATATAAATAATGAATTATAGAAACTCAAGCATTAAAAGAGTTTATTATAATTATTAAGCAACTAAAAATCTCATTAATAACATGTTACAAATTATCTCCAATCACTCACTTTAGTTTGCTCGAAAGTAAAATTGATCGAATAAAAAAAAATAATTAAGAAATTAACAAAATAAGAAATCCCCACTTCGAAAGAAAATATACAAGAAACAAATTCTATTATTAAACATATTGTACTTCAAAATCATGTTATTCAACCAAATCCTTCGTCTGATTATAGTTTTGGTCATTGTAAACTAGATTTTAAGGAAAAAATAAATAAATTCTCGCATACAATGGCTTTAAATGAAAAGAAACAAAAATCTACTCTATATGAGTTCCCAATCCATAGCAAGAAATAAGTTTATAGTCATAAGTTTGAAAAACATACATCTTCTCGAACAANTAGATTCTTGGGTCATACCTTCGGGGGTTAATCCTAAGCAATTATTAATCAACAAATAGATCAGATTATTCAAAATACTAATGAAGAAGTAGAAGCATGATTTAGCCTCAGACGATTCATATCTCTAGCTAGAAGATCTATACCATCTACTTCTAATCCCTCTTCTACTTTGATTTCTGAAACATTTGTTAATGAAGAAATAATTAATGAACCTATTACTAATATTCAATTAAATTCTCATCAAATTCAGTGTTCCTCTCCTTCTCCTTGAGAAATGAATTTTAGTTCTAAATGAATTACTAAATAAGAAGTACATCTCATGCTATGGTGATCTATAATTATTTATCTCCTAAATATGTGAAATTTAGAGAATGGCATAGAAAATATGTAGAAGAAAATGGAAGAGAATGATTATCTACTTCATATTTCGTAGCAATTATGGAACGAAACCAAAAAGGCAAGGCTACTATTCCTTTTACTAATTGGCTTACTAAAGAATATACAAAAAACATAAAACTTAACTTGATAACTAGAATATGAACAATTAAACAAGAGGAATCAGTTAGTTCTATTTATCCTCAAGCTAAATCAAGTATTAATATATATAATGAAAATTCAAAATCGTCTGTCTTTGCAAAAATAAATATAGAAACTCGAGCATTAAAAGAGTTTATTATAATAATTAAGCAACTAAATTTCTCTAATAACGTTTTACAAATTATCTCCAATCACTCGCCTTAGTTTGCTCGAAAGTAAAATTGATCGAATAAAAAAAAATAATTAAGAAATTAACAAAATAAGAGATCCCCAATTCGAAAGAAATTATACAAGAAACAGATTCTATTATTGAACATATTGTACTTCAAAATCATGTTATTCAACCAAATCCTTCGTTTAATTATAGTTTTGGTCATTGTAAACTAGATTTTAAGGAAAATTTTTTAAATCCCCGCATACAATAGCTTTAAATGAAAAGAAACAAAAACCTACTCTAGATGAGTTCCCAATCCATAGCAAGAAATAAGTTTATAGTCATAAGTTTGAAAAACATACATCTTCTGAAAAAATATATCAATTTCAAAAAATGAGATTAATAATGTCAAGGAAGAAATGATTCGAATCAAACTATCCCAACAAGAAATGAACCATAGATTAATATCACTTGAGATTAATAATGAAGAAATTGGAGGAGTAACTTCCCCATAAACAAATAACTTATACTTACTTAATGATACTGAAATGTTGAATTCTCTACAAAAAACTATCATGCAAAAATTGTTTATCTCGATAGAATTAATTATAAATCAAGAATATATACTTCCTTCTCTTGCTGGATTAGTAGATTCAAAACATGATATAAATTGTATTCAAGAGAAAATTATCCACTCTAAACGAAGAAGATATTCCGGCTAAAGTTAGATCATGTCAAATGAATCAACATTATCTCAATTTGTCTAAAAAAGAAATAAATGAATTCTAAGAAGAATAGATTATTAGAAAATGTTATTCTCCTTAGTGTCATCAACATTCTATGTTGAAAATGCTGAAAAAAAAATTGAGGAAAATCAATACTTGTTATTAATTATTAACCTCTTAATAAAGTACTTAAATGGGTAACATATCCAATTCCAAATAAAAAAGATCTATTAAATCACTTAAATAATGTCATCTTATTTTTAAAATTTGATCTTAAATTTGGATATTGGTAAATTCAAATAAAAGAGTAAGATCATATATAAAATAGTTTTTACTGTTTCTCTTGGTCATTATGAATGGAATGTAACTTTATTTGGACATTAAACTGCACATTCTGAATTTCAAAATATCTTGAATGAATTTTTTTATCCTTATTCTGAAATTATTATTGTTTATATTGATGATGTAATAATGTTTTCCAATACTATTGAACAAAGGATATTAAACACTTAAATACTTTTAAATGGACTGCTAAGAAAAATGTATTAGTTATTTCAACTCCCAAAATTAAAATATTCCTCAGTGAAATTAGATTTTTAGGACATAATATTTCAAACTCGTCTATAATTTCTATTCATCGCTGTATTGAATTTGTTGACAAATTTCCTGCAATAATTACTTATTAAAAATAACTTTGACAATTTTTAAGCGCTTTAAATTATGTTGTTGATTTCTATAAAATTGTGTTTTAGATGATGCACCTCTTTTTGATTACTGAAGAAACATCCTCCAGCTTTGTCTCTTATGTATACTGCTACAGTTCAAAAATTAAAAGTAAAGTTAAAAATTTACCTCGCATTCATCTCGTTGATCCATCTAGTTTTAAAATTATTGAAACTAATGTATCAAATCTCGGATATGGAGGCATCTTAAAACAAAAACTAACACCTTCCTCTAAAGAAGAACTTGTTCGCTTTACCTCTAGTTGATGGAACCACACTCAATCCAAATATTCTACTATTAAATTAGAAATATTTTTTATTGTTAAATCCATTTCCAAATTTCATGACGATTTATTAAGTACTAAGTTCTATTTACGAATCGATTGTAATGACGTCAAATCCATTATTCTTAAGGATGTTAAGAATCTTGTGTCAAAATAATTTTTTGCATCTTGTAAAGCCCAATTATCTCTGTATTTGATTTTGATATTGGATATATAAAGAGAGAGCCTTATACCCTCCTTGATTTTCTAACTCAGTGAATTTTTGTAGGGATTCCTAGGAGTGGATTACCCCAAAGGGAAGGGTCCCATTGAGCTTCCTAATTGCGATGACTATTTTCCAAGGGGGAGGGGAAGGGGCTGTAACAAAAATCTTCTCCGCATGAATCTTACCAATATTTTTTTGGCGATCAATCTACCTCCTCTACTACTCCTAAATCTACTCAGAAATTGTTGAATTTTTATCTGAATCATTACTTTGCACCAAAATTGCAGTCTTTCGTGTTCTAGAAATCAACAACATTGATTGTCATCTTACAACCCCTTGAGCCATTCTTGAGCGCTATCTCGGTACTAATCATTTTCCCTATGAATACTTTTATGATCGTAATATGTATGAAACAATTCTTATCTCCCTTAAATGTGTCAAAATCAAGCACAATTAAAATGAAAAAAATAAATATATCGCTTATAGCAAAATTAAAATTTATAAAATTTTTAATCATAAAGAATAAAACCTTACTTCACATAAAATTAGAATAATTGAATATTGTTGAGAAATTTAGGGCAAAGAAACGAGAATTGACACAAATCCAGAAGAAAACAAATAGATTTAACGAGGTTCGACAGATATAACTACATCCTCGGGAGCAAAGCGACGACTTTCCTTCAATTTAGAAAAGAGTACAGAAAATCCCTAGGGTTACAAAACAAGACATATATATAACCTTAGAGTACAATATGTAATTACAAAATTACTTATGTATCGTACCGCGGAGGCGTTTCCCCTACACCCACAACCACACATAATGTAACTCCCCTAATTGGACAGATACTTCCGCTTCACTCCATTGGCTCACTCCATTCTGCTCCGCTCTCTTGGCTCGCTCTGTTCCACTCCAGCATCTGTCCCTTATCTGGTATATGAGACATACCTAATAAATATAAACATCCAGAATCTCAATTTAGAAAAACTATTTCTTTTAATTACTGAACTTATATTGAAGCCACAACTTTAGAAAAACCATTTATTGTTATTAATTCTTGACGAAAACATTGATGGATGTTTGTAATGATGCTTGAAATCTTATCCAATGATATTTCTCATTAGTTTAATCAATTGTGGGTTAATTTTCGTGATGTAATCCAAATCTTACCCCCTCTAATCAAAGCCACCAATTCCCATTGGATTGAATCTTCTCCCTACATATCTAAAATTCCAACTCATATTTTAATAAAAGGTAAATCAGATTTATATTTTTTCACTCAATGTCAACTTTCATGAATTTGGTCATGAAATTTCGAAATCCAACATTATACTTTAAATCGTAAATATTTATACATAAATTATGCATTAAAATGATGAGTAATCATTCAAATCGAAGAGAATATTATTTTCATTAATAAAAGAATCCAAACTAATAAAGCAAGTATGCCCAAAAATCAAGCTAATGAAGATATCTCAATTACAAATCTTAGCAATGAGGAAATTTCTGAATGAATCCACTGAAGAAAATTAAAGAATGACAAGAAAATCAACTTTGCCAAATTTTTTGAAGAAGAAGAAGATTAGATTCAAGAAGTTGACAATGTATCAATGGTAAGTGGCAAGGTACCTGACATTTGGGAAAATTTACAGATGACAATCATTTAGAAGAAGAATCTCCATTCAACCGATAAAATTTAGAAGTGGACCACACATTGATCCAAAAGCCATCAAAAGAAGATATTTGAAGTTCCAAAGCAAATATAATTGGCCATACGACCAGCTAAAAAGTGCTTCGCACTATCTCATCTTTCCGGCATTAATAACTTTGAGCTTTTGTAATTTTATATGTTATTATTTTCTGTTTATGAATTTTGGAGTCTATTGATTTGACTCAGCTTTATATATGTCAGTAGCATTCTGTGCTGGTGGGGGCAAGAACTAAGCTTCAATTTTATAAAAGCCTAAGGTGTCTTGCTGTTATTTTAATTTTGAAAATTATATATATATATATATATATATACTCTCTCATACACATATATTAAAANTTTGGTTCGAATTGATAATTTTGTCTCAATCTTACATGAAGATTAAGTGATATTAAGCTTGATGTGTTTGATTTGTTGGAGTACTTCGCTTTATTATATAAACGAATAGAGATAAAAGATAATGATGCAATTTTAAGGTGAGATAGTCATATCAATATGTTATACAATTTAGTTTATGTCTATGATTTTATATAGACTTGAGTATTTAGTGCTTAGGAAATCATTGCATCTATGTTGAAAGTGGCATAAGATTAGAATGCTATATGATGTCGAAATTCTAAAGGATTGATGCAAAAAGGATTATATGGAGGGTAAGTGCAATTAAATCCTATTAAAATATGATAACGGTCTCATAATAAATTCACATTGGTGGTTTTCTCACATACAAAGAAGGATATAAGAAGCGTTATGAGATGTGCAGATGAAATTAATGTGGAATTTGAAGAAAATAAAATTAAATTTGTTCAAATAAATTTGCATGAAAGATTTTACAAGCAACTTTCAACAAGAATGAATGGAAAAAGAGGATTCATAGAATTGAACTTATAGATGGAGGTAATGGTCGAGGTTGAGGTGGTAAAATTGTGAGGCGTACTTTTTTCAACATTTTTATTTGAAAGGTCTAATGAATATTCAATGAGTCATTGTTACGTCAAAATGAAAGAGCTAATTATCTCTGTTTAAAATAATAAAAATATCATGAAAACTTGGCATATTGATGTTGTCAGTGATCATTCTAAAAATGTTTATCCCATTAGCAATGCGGGTTGCAAACCTTTTCTTGAAAGTGCATTGAACATTTAAAAATAGTATTCCCATTGGCATTTCAGGTTGTAAACTTTTATTGAAACTGCATAAATTTTCTTGTCTTCAAGAAATATGAAGGATGGTCCTTGGGAAATGAGAAACTTGATCACTTAATTTCATTGTTGATTATGGAAAGGTCAAGATTCATTATGTTATAGTATATATATTTTTTTGAATAACTTTGTGCTTATATATGTTGCTGTGGGCTGTTTTCCTTCACTTAAAATGAAAGCTATCCAGACTACAAGCCTAATGGTATATTATTTCTTTGGCTATTCAGACTAATTCTTTTTAATCAACTGACATATACTAACCCTAATCAACCCACCCTGTTAGAATTCTCCTTTGTGATAGCTTTAGCAATGCTTGCATCACATACATTAACTCTACAATATTGAACTCCACAATGCTAAGCTCTAACCGGAGACAAGCAAAGGTTGACACAAATGTTGAACTTCTACTGTTATACCACTATCCAATTGTCATCTTGATGCAAAGCTTTATGTTCATTTCTTTGTGTTAGGGTTGTTGATGGAGGTGAGGGTAANCAGAAGCGTAAACCTGAGTTAAGAGTTGTTGAGATGGGAATACTTAGGTGGATGAGTGGTTTGACACTTAGAGACAAAATGTGAAATGAATTTATCCGTGAAAGGGTTGGTGTANGAGAAGCGTAAACCTGAGTTAAGAGTTGTTGAGATGGGAATGCTTAGGTGGATGAGTGGTTTGACACTTAGAGACAAAATGTGAAATGAATTTATCCGTGAAAGGGTTGGTGTAGCTCCCGTGACAAACAAAATTAGAGATAGTTGGTCGTCTTAGATGGTTTGATTATAATAAAAGTTGACCATGTTAATGATCTACTTAGGAGAGTAGATGTTTTAGATTCAACTTATATTAAGAAAGCGAGAGGTAGACCTAAAAAGACAAAAAGACTCGGGCATATTGTATAAAATATGATCTTAATTTATTAGAATTAAAGTAAAATATAACACTCAATAGGACACAATGGAGAAAGGATTCATGCACTTGACCCTTTGTACATGTTATGCAATTTTTGTTGGTTCAAATTGATAATTTTGTCTCAATATTACATGAAGATTAAGTGATATTAAGCTTGATGTGTTTGATTTGTTGGAGTACTTTGTTTTATTATATAAACGAATAGAGATAAAAGATATTGATGCAATTTTAAGGTGAGATAGTCATATCAATATGTTATACAATTTAGTTTGTCTATGATTTTATATAGACTTGAGTATTTTTAGTGCTTAGGAAATCATTGCATCTATGTTGAAAGTGGCATAAGATTAGAATGCTATATGATGTTGAAATTCTAAAGGATTGATGCAAAAAGGATTATATCGAGGGTAAGTGCAATTAAATCCTATTAAAATATGTTCACTGTCTCATGTTAAATTCACATTGGTGGTTTTCTCACATACAAAGAAGGATATAAGAAGCGTTATGAGATGTGTAGATGAAATTAATGTGAAATTTGAAGAAAAGAAAATTAAATTTGTTCAAATAAATTTGCATGTAAGATTTTACAAGCAACATTCAACAAGAATGAATGGAATAGGAGGATTCATAGAATTGAACTTATAGATGGAGGTAATGGTCGAGGTCGAGGTGGTAAAATTGTGAAGCGTACTTTCTTCAACATTTTTATTTGAAAGGTCTAATCAATATTCAATGAGTCATTGTTACGTCAAAATGTAAGAGCTAATTATTTCTGTTTAAAATAATAAAAATACCATGAAAACTTGGCATATTGACGTTGTCAGTGATTATTCTAAAAATGTTTATCCCATTAGCAATGCAGGTTGCAAACCTTTTCTTGAAAGTGCATTGAACATTTAAAAATATTATTCCCATTTGCATTTTAGGTTGTAAGCTTTTATTGAAACTGCATAAATTTTCTTGTCTTCAAGAAATATGTAGGATGGTCCTTGGGAAATGAGAAACTTGATCACTTAATTTCATTGTAGATTATGGAAAGGTCAAGATTCATTATGTTATAGTATATATATTTTTTTAAATAACTTTGTGCTTATATATGTTGCTGTGGGCTGTTTTCCTTCACTTAAAATGAAAGCTATTCTGACTACAAGCCTAATGGTATATTATTTATTTGGCTATTCAGACTAATTCTTTTTAATCAACTGACATATACTAACCCTAATCAACCCACTCTGTTAGAATTCTCTTTTGTGGTAGCTTTAGTAATGCTTGCATCACATACATTAACTCTACAGTATTGAACTCCACATTGCTAAGCTCTAACCGGAGACAAGCAAAGGCTGACACAAATGTTGAACTTCTACTGTTATACCACTAGCCAANTTAAAACATAGAGAAACTTTGCCTGCATTTTGCTCATAATAATTTTTAGACTTTGATATTGATTTTGTTTTGGTGGAACAGGTCTTGATCCAGATGAAAAACTGAAAAATCTTGGATCTCGCAACTTCTTTCTCTGTGCCCGCTCTACCAAGCGCAAGCTCCCTGCCTGCAACAGCTCCAACTAGGAAGCTGTTGCAGCGGTTGATTTTCCGCCCTTGCTCTGAATTTAGCTTATTTCAATTTCCTCTTCATTGAAGTCATTTTTCTTGCTTATGAAAACAGTCATTTTATTAATGTCTTGTGCGAGTGTTTGGGAATTATTGAAGTACAGATCTGATGAAAGGTCTTTTATTTCGTTAATATCTTTTTTTTATTTATTTAAAGTGCTGGCTGGGTATCATTACCCAAGATTTTTTAGAATTTGAGATGCTCAGGTGTGGCGAGCTACTTGAATATGTTATTTTCTTTGCATTTAATTAATATTTTTCATTTCGGGGCTCTGATGCAAAAATTATGACGTCAATGCTTTAAATTATTGTGTCAACACTATGATGTCTCTGGTAATGATGTCATTTATGACCTGAGTCTAGTGATGAAGCATGTTAGGGTAGCTTCCCTGCATGGGCACCCGATTGTAATGTTAAATAAATAACAATTATTTTATTATGGGCGGATGTAGATATAGAGTTACTTCATAAAAATAGTATTGTTATGATATAAATTTGGAATATAAACACTCTCATATGTAAATTAATGATATTATAATTCATATATTAGTAAATATTTTATGTATTTAAGAAATTAAATGAGTTGCGGAAAAGAAAAAGATTGATAGTTTTTGTTCTATACTTTGGTATTGATGTAAGAGTTGTATTAGAAATGATGTATGTGTGAGTATAAATTAGAGTTTGAAATATAACATTGTAAAAATTAGTATAATTTGTTATATAAATATAACTCTAAATATTGATGTTGATACTAAATTTCTTAATATTATAAGTATTTATAGTTCTCAAATAGGTCTGCGTATATGTTTAAAAATTTTATTTGAGAAGTTTTAAATGGATATAGTAAGATGATGGAAGATTTTAGAAATATTCATAATGGTTTTGGTTTTGGAGTGATTAATAAAGAATATAATTATATTAGATTTTATTTTAATTTATGATCTTGTTATTCATAATATTTTATTTTAAAAAAAAGATGAGCATATTATCAATTATAAGGACTAATAAAATACAAAATGATTATTGTTTTACGAGTAAAATATTTTGGTGTTATTAATATCATAAATAATAATAATTTTTTATTTCACCATTGCTTTAATTAAATAGAAGAGGAGGCTTGATCTAATGGTATTCTAATAAAAGTGTGGACAGGTGTAGAAGTTCTAATATTTTTTTTGTTTATTAAATTTTTAATATTCTTTTATTANTAAAACAGTCATTTTATTAATGTCTTGTGCGAGTGTTTGGGAATCATTGAAGTACGGATATGATGAAAGGTCTTTTATTTCGTTAATGTCTTTTTATTTTTAGATTATGAGATTTGTGAGTGCTGCAGCACAAATTACCTTTTATTGCTGTCAGCTGTGAGAAAGTAATTATTCGGTGTTTGGTGTGTAATTTTGTTTCTACGTTAAAGTGCTGTCTGGGTATCATCACCCAAGATTTTTAGAATTTAAGATACTCAGGTGTAGTGAGCTACTTGAATATGTTATTTTCTATGCATTTATTTAATATTTTTTTTATTTCGGGGACGTCAATGCTTTAAATTATTATGTCAATATTATGATGTTCACTGGTAATAATGTCTTTTATGACTTGAGTATAGCGGTCAGCGTGTTAGGGTCGCTTCGCTGCATGGGTACTGGAGTGTAATGTTAAATTTGGAATATAAATTTGGAGTTATTTTATAAAAATACTATTATGATATAAATTTGAAATATAAGCATTCTCATATGTAAATTAATGAAATTATCAAATATTATTATGTATTTAAGAAATTAAATGAGTTCGAGAAAAGAAAAAAAAAATTGATAGTTTTTGTTTTAAGCTCTGGTATACATGTAAGAGTTAGTAGTAGAAATGATGTTATGTTTAAATATTGTTTAGATTGAGAGATATTATTGTAAAAATTTGTAGAATTTGGGATATAATTGATAACTCTAAATATTGATGTTGATGCTAAATTTCTTAATATTACAAGTATTTATAGTCCCCAAGGAGGTTTGGATATATATTTAAAAGAAATTTTTTTTTTGTTTGAGAAGATTTAAATGGATATGGTGGAATGATAGAAGATTTTAGAAATATTCATACTGCTTATGGTTTTGGAGTCATTAATGAAGAATATAGTCATATTAGATTTTATTTTAACTTGTGACCTTGTTATTCTTAATATTTTATTTAAAAAAAAAGATGGGCATATTATTAATTATAAGAACTAATAAAATACAAATTGATTATTGTTTTATGAGTAAAATATTTTGGTGTTATTAATATTATAAATAATAATAGTTTTTTATTTCACCATCACTTTAATTAAATAGAAGAGGAGACTTGATCTAATGGTATTCCAATAAAAGTGTGGACAGGTGTAGAAGTTCTAATAGTTTTTTTTGTTTATTAAATTTTTAATATTATTTTATTAACTAAAAGGATATGGGGAGAGATTTTATTGATTCTTTAAAAGAAAAAAAAATAAAGCGGATGCATTAGAGTATAAATTATAGATGAATTAAATTAATATTTCATACATTAAAGTTATAAGAAATAGTAATTGAACATTTAAACATATGTTACAACGTGATACAAAATTTTTATTAAAGTCAATTTGGATTCATATCGGGCAAGACTATTATGAAGATGTACATTTATTGAGAGGTTTGATGGAAAAATATAGAGATAATACGAAAGATTTACAATATATTTTTTTGTTAATTTAGAAAAAAAAAACTTATGATGAAGTTTCAAGAGAAACATTTTGAGAGTTCTAGAAAGAAAAAGTGTTAATAATGCATATATTCAAGTCATTTAAGATGTGTATTCTATAGTTGTTACTTATGGTTGAGAGCAAAGAGGATTGGCAGTGTTTTTATTTTTTATTTTTATTCAAGTTGGATTACAATAGGGATTGACTTTAATAGAAGGATGCTCTTATTGGATATTTATAGAAGGATGCACCTTAGTGCATACTCTTCGTTGATGATATCCTTCTTTTGGATAAGACTAGAGAGAGTTTAGGAAGAATTTGAATTATGGAGGTCAACTTTAGAGTCTAAAGACTTTTGTTCAAGTAGATATAAATTTGAATGCAGGGAATGTAATTTTAATAATAGTAGATCTAGCTTTGGGGCTGTAACAATAGATCAAATCATTAAACGAGTGAACATTTTATATATTTTGGGTTTATTGTTCAAAATTGTGTTTATATTGATGGGGATGTTATTAATAGAATTCAAGTTGAATGGCTGAAGTGGATGAATGCATTGTGCCTATTATATGATAGAAAAGTAATGCTTAGACTTAAAGGTAAATTTTATAAGTTAGTGATGAGACCTACAATGTTTTATGGTGTCGAATATTGGTCTATAAAAGAGAAACATAAAATTAAGTGTTGTTGAGATGGGAATGCTTGGTTCGATGAGTGATTGTACTCTAAAAAAAGATGTGAAACCAATATATCTGTGAAGGGGTTGGAGTAGCTCCAGTGGCAGACAAGTTACATAGAGTAGCCTTGAATGGTTTTGTCACATTAAGGACCTGCCAATGACCCTGTTAGGAAAGTAAATGTTTTAAATTTGACTTATGCTAAGAAAGCTAAAGGTAAACCTAAAAGGCATGGGAATGTTGTATAAAAATGATATTGATTTATTAGAATTAAATGAAAATATTACACTAAATAAGACTTAATGGAGAAAAGCGATTCATGCAGGCAACCACACTCAGTGGGATAAAGACATATTATTACTGTTGTTGGGGGCATTTACATACCACAAAATTTATATGTATTTAAACATACCATTGAAATCTTTAATGCCGCATAAAAAATATCATCATCATTATCTTTTAAAAGTGAAATAAATTGTAAACATATGTAAATACATATGAATTGTGATACATGTATAAAATTTTCTCTTGACAATAAATTCAAATTAACCTTAATGTTTAGAATTTATAACATTCAATTTTTAATATCACATTAAAAAGATTACTATTATTTATTTTTAACAAGTGAACATATACTTTTATGTATGGATTTATGATATTAAGGTATTATAATTATAATAAGAAAGGTTACATTTTTATTTTGCTATTTTTATCAAATAATATAAAATTTGTACCCTAAATCAATAAATTCCATATTTAACTAGGTGACTCGAACTACAAATCAAATTCTAAATACTAACCATTAATTTNTCGAGCCAAAATGAGCCGAACATGAACAAACAAATATTTGTTTGTGATGTTTGTGTTCAACTCGTTAACTTAGCGAACGAGCTGAACACGAGCTTCTCAACAAGACGAACACGAGCTTTTCACGAACAACAAGCAGTTTTGACAGTCTTAATTTTAATAATATTAGATCTAGTTGTGGCGCTGTAATAATTGATCAAGTCATTAAATGAGTGAACATTTTATATATTTTGAGTTTATTGTTCAAAATAGTGGTTATATTGATGGGGATGTTATTAGAAGAATTCAAGTTGAATGGATGAAGTGGATGAATGCATTGTGCCTATTATATGATAGAAAAGTACAGTTTATATTTAAAGGTAAATTTTATAAGATAGTGGTGAGACCTACAAGGTTTTATGATGCCAAATATTGGTCTATAAAAGAGAAACATAAAATTAAGTGTTGTTGAGTTGGGAATGCTTGGTTTGATGAGTGATTTTACTCTAAAAGAAGATGTGAAACCAATATATCTGTGAAGGGGTTGGAGTAGCTCCAGTGGCAGACAAGTTACATAGAGTAGCCTTGGATGGTTTTGTCACATTAAAGACCTGCCAATGACCCTGTTAGGAAAGTAGATGTTTTAAATTTGACTTATGCTAAGAAAGCTAAAGGTAAACCTAAAAGACATGGGAATGTTGTATAAAAATGATATCGATTTATTAGAATTAAATGAAAATATTACACTAAATAAGACTTAATGGAGAAAAACGATTCATGCAAGCAACCACACTCAGTGGGATAAAGACATATTATTACTGTTGTTGGGGGCATTTACATACCACAACATTTATATGTATTTAAACATACCGTTGAAATCTTTAATGCCACATTAAAAATATCATCATCACTATCTTTTAAAGG
This sequence comes from Phalaenopsis hybrid cultivar, assembly GCA_002079205.1. Lineage (NCBI taxonomy): Eukaryota > Viridiplantae > Streptophyta > Magnoliopsida > Asparagales > Orchidaceae > Phalaenopsis > Phalaenopsis hybrid cultivar. The sequence goes on from JXCR01149148.1 coordinate 239,323, forward strand.
TGAAATATATTGTATACATATGAATTGTGATATATGTACAAATTTTTCTCTTAACAATAAATTCAAATTAACCTTAATGTTTAGAATTTATAACATTCAATTTTTTAATATTACATTAAAAAAGATTACTATTATTTATTTTTAAAAAGTGAACATATACTTTTATGTATGGATTTATGATATTAAGGTATTATAATTATAATATGAAAGGTTACTTTTTTATTTTGCTATTTTTATCAAATAATATAAAATTTGTACTTGAAATCAATAAATTCCATATTTAACTAGGTGACTCGAACTACAAATCAAATTCTAAATACTAACCATTAATTTTTTATCGAATTACTATTAAGGCTGAAATTAACCAAAAATAAATAAATAATAATAATAATAATAACACATTCAATTTCTAAAAATATATTAAATATAATTTTAAAAATCATGCAGCAAACCGACGAAACATCGGAAATCCTTAATATTACAAATCAATTTGACTTATAATTGGCCAATACTCAAATACTAAAAAGATTNTTTCAAGCCAAAACGAGCCGAACACGAACGAAAAAATATTTGTTTGTGATGTTTGTGTTCGGCTCGTTAACTTAGCGAACGAGCTGAACACGAGCTTCCCAACAAGCCGAACACGAGCTTTTCACAAACAACGAGCAGCTTTGACAACCCTAATTTTAATAATAGTAGATCTAGTTGTGGTGTTGTAATAATTGATCAAGTCATTAAATGAGTGAACATTTTATATATTTTGAGTTTATTGTTCAAAATAGTGGTTATATTGGTGGGGATGTTATAATATCACATTTTATTATATAGAATTTATAACATTCAATTTTTTAATATCACATTAAAAAGATTACTATTATTTATTTTTAAAAAGTGAACATATGCTTTTATGTATGGATTTATGATATTAAGGTATTATAATTATAATATGAAAGGTTACTTTTTTATTTTGCTATTTTAATTAAATAATATAAAATTTGTACTTGAAATCAATAAATTACATATTTATGGACATGATAAGCGCCATCAAGACTTGGGGATGAGTTTCTTCAACTAGGTGACTCGAACTACAAATCATATTCTAAATACTAACCATTAATTTTTTATCGAATTACTATTAAAGCTGAACTTAACCAAAAATAAATAATAATAATTAAAAAAAAACACATTCAATTTCTAAAAATATATTAAATATAATTTTAAAAATCATGCAGCAAACCCACGAACATCGGAAATCCTTAATATTACAAATCAATTTGACTTATAATTGGCCAATACTCAAATACTAAAAACATTTTTTTTAATTACTTATTTGCGAATAATTTTAACTATTTTTATTTTTACCATTATTTCTAAAAATACATTTGTTAAACATTTTTCTTTTTCTGCCTCTTTATTGTTCTATTTTTTTTTAATTAACATATTTTGAAATACATTCAAAACAACATTATATTTTATTAACATTATTTTAATTTACCATCTTAAATATTTTATATTTTAAATAAATTAAAAAAAAACNAATTACTTATTTGCGAATAATTTTAACTATTTTTATTTTTACCATTATTTCTAAAAATACATTTGTTTAACATTTTTCTTTTTCTGCCTCTTTATTGTTTTATTTTTTTTAATTAACATATTTTTAAATACATTCAAAACAAAATTATATTTTATTAACATTATTTTAATTTACCATCTTAAATATTTTATATTTTAAATAAATTAAAAAAAAACAAAAATGACATCAAAAGATCTATATAAATCAATAATATTCAGCACCTGAAAATGGAAATAAATNCAAAAATGACATCAAAAGATCTATATAAATCAATAATATTCAGCACCTGAAAATGGAAATAAATNTTTTTAATATGTTGTATTTTTTTAATTAACATATTTTTAAATACATTCAAAACAACATTATGTTTTATTAACATTATTTTAATTTACCATCTTAAATATTTTATATTTTAAATAAATAAATAAAAAACAAAAATGACATCAAAAGATCTATATAAATCAATAATATGCAGCACCTGAAAATGGAAATAAATCGCCAAAAAAACCCAGCTTTATAATATTATAATGCAGTATGATAATCATATATTTACTAAATGTAACAAGATAAAAACAGTAAAAGAGAATAACAAGGCATAGAAATGGGGGGAGTTAAAAAAAAATAAAATAAAATAAAAAGTTTTATTTTTTTCATTCATCACATTCTGATCTCCCCACCCAAGCTGTGAAAAGAAAAGCTTATTTCCTAACCAATTTCTGAAGTATCCCCATGAGCAGCACCTTCCTTCTTCCCATCAGCAGCAGCAGCAGCATCAAAACTCTCATCTGCCAGCCTCTGCTCTAGTGCTCTTGCTCCCCGTTCTCTGTAACATGCCACAAAGGAGGNGGAAATAAATCGCCAAAAAAACCCAGCTTCATAATATTATAATGCAGTATGATAATCATATATTCACTAAACAGTAAAAGAGAATAAGAAGGCATAGAAATGGGGGGAGTTAAAAAAGAAAAAATAAAATAAAAACTTTTATTTTTTCATTCATCACATTCTGATCTCCTCTCCCAAACTATGAAAAGAAAAGGCCATGCAGCAAAAACTTATTTCCTAAACAATTTCTGAAGCATCTCCATGAGCAGCACCTTCCTTCTTCCCATCAGCAGCAGCAGCAGCATCAAAACTCTCATTTGCCAGCCTCTGCTCTAGTGCTCTTGCTCCCCGTTCTCTGTAACATGCCACAAAGGAGGGAATTTTTATTTGGTACGTGTGTTATTCCATTGGGGAAATTACATGCAAACCACTTAATTTTTATGAATTTACATATCAGACATCTAAGCTTCACTTTTTATATTTATACCATCCAGGTCTNGCAAAGGAGGGAATTTTTATTTGGTACGTGTGTTATTCCATTGGGGAAATTACATGCATACCACTTAATTTTTATGAATTTACATATCAGACATCTAAGCTTCACTTTTTATATTTATACCATCCAGGTCTTTCATCTAACATAAAAAATACTAGTATTTTAACTTTCATGTATAGGTAAGGTGGTATGTTATGTCAGATGAGGTGAATATTCCTAAAGTAAAAGCCGCCGAAGATTCAAAATGAATTTGGGCTTTGCTCTCTGATTAAGAATTGATTTGGGGTATTGGTTCTTCAGATCTGATCTCATTGTGGCTGCTTATATATATATATATATAGTTGTAGCAGCTTTAGGACTGTTGCTGAAGTAGTAGTCTCCCATGAATGATTTTTTAAGGAGATTTACATACATAATCACTNAGATTAAGAATTGATTCGGGGTATTGGTTCTTCAGATCTGATCCCATTGTGGCTGCTTATATATATATATAGTTGTAGCAGCTCAATGTGGCTTTAGGACTGTTGCTGAAGTAGTAGTCTCCCATGAATGATTTTTTAAGGAGATTTACATACATAATCACTTAATTCCTATGTATTTACACATCTAAAACTTACAACTTCAACTTTTACACGAGTGTCACCTTAACCATGTATAAAAAAGGTGTATTTCATATTTTTTAAGTTAAAATGGTGGTATTTTCTAATGTGATATAAAAGAATTGGATGTTCTATATGTAACAAAGTAAAGTTTAGGTGTTAGATATGAACATACATAGGAATTGGGTGGTATGCATGCAAATGCTCCTTTTTTTAACGTTATTTTATGTTCCACAAGGCTTGCAAATATTAGTAGAAGGATTGGTAGAACCAACTTTGCCGAATAAACAAAATCTGTAGAAATGCAAATTCTTTTCCGTCAGGGAAATGCTTTATTGATCTTCTTCTACAAACGCGAAGCTTCTTTTCTTTGGCGAATTTAAGGCACTTCCTTCCTCTATGTTCATATTTTTGTTTTTGGTTTCTCACCATTCTTTGCATTTCTAAGATAAGTTGTCTATGATTTTCTTTCTTTTGCATGAAATTTCAATCTCNTCGAATAAGCAAAATCTGTAGAAATGCAAATTCTTTTCCGTCAGGAAAATACTTTATTGATCTTCTTCTACAAACGCGAAGCTTCTTTTCTTTGGCGAATTTAAGGCACTTCCTTCCTTTATGTTCAATTTTTTTTTTGGCTTCTCACCATTCTTTGCATTTCTAAGATAAGTTGTCTATGATTTTCTTTCTTTTGCATGAAATTTCAATCTCCAACTTTCATTTGTTTCATTTGATTTAGAGGGCATATGCTATAAATGGAACATTCGTGACATGTAAATATTGTAGACGACAGATAATGCAAACAAAATTACGTATAAGAATGCTTGCATGGTCATATTGAAAGATTGGATGACTCCTATGAGGAACACATGTAGGTATGATAGAAGTTTACTATAATTTAGATATTTTCTCTTCAAATATACAATTTCGTAGAATGTAAATGTTATAAGAAGAACTTTTCTAAATTGAAAGATTCCGCATCTAGCGTTAAGATCGGGTGGCCAACCGCTGCAGATTCTCCGCCAATCCTTCACCCTTTTTAAAGCTTCGCCCACCCCTTCTCCGTCCTTCAGAATGACCAGCCTCAGATCTGTGACGGAAACCCTAACCCGATCCCCAAAGTTCGATCTGGCCGTCTCTGCCTCGCGATCCTTCCGGGTACAGTCCCGGTACAACGTGATCCTGGAACCACCATAAGCTTCGTTCGGAGGGGATCGTCTTCGATCCAAATGCTGTCGAATCAATCGGAGGGTGTAGACAGCGTGAGGATGGCTACTAAGTTTTTGATGAACGTGACGGTGGAGCGGAGCTTCGGTCCTATACATTTGATGATATCGCCGGAGAGCACGGTGATGGACTTGGTCCGGATGGCGGTGAATTTGTACGTTAAGGAGGGAAGGAGGCCGCTGCTGCAGTTTACAGATCCGACGGGATTCGAGCTGCATTACTCGCTTTATAATTTTGATTGTACGCATTCTTTTGATTCGGCTCTATTTGTTAGGCTTATTAGACTGCCTGCGATTTGCCCTTTTTTTTTTCAATTCTAACTTATGTTAAGAAAGGGAGAGGTAGGTCTAAGAAGACAAAAAGACTCGGGCATATTGTATAAAATATGATCTTAATTTATTAGAATTAAAGGAAAATATAACACTCAATAGGACACAATGGAGAAGGATTCATGCACCCGATCACACTTATTGGGATAAAGGTTTGTTATTGTTGTACATGTTATGCAATTTTTGATGGCTCAAATTGATGATTTTGTTTCGATATTACTTGAAGATTAAGTGATATTAAGCTTGATGTGTTTGATTTGCTAGAGTACTTTGCTTTATTATATAAATGAATAGAGATAAAAGATAATGATGCAATTTTAAGGTGAGATAGTTATATCATGGAGACTTAAATGCTAATATGTTATACAATTTAGTTTATGTCTATGATTTTATATAAATTTGAGTATTTAGTGCTTAGGAAATCATTGCAGCTATGTTGAAAGTGGCATAAGATTTGAATGCTATATGATGTTGAAATTCTGAAGGATTAATGCAAAAAGGATTATATGGAGGGAAAGTGCAATTAAATCCTATTAAAATATGATCATGGTCTCATGATAAACTCACATGGGTGGTTTGCTCACATACAAAGAAGGATATAAGAAGCGTTATGAGATGTGCAGATGAAATTAATGTGGAATTTGAAGAAAAGAAAATTAAATTTGTTCAAATAAATTTGCATGAAAGGTTTTACGAGCAACATTCAACAAGAATGAATGGAAAAGGAGGATTCATAGAATTGGACTTATAGATGGAGGTAATGGTCGAGGTCGAGGTGGTAAAATTGTGAAGTGTACTCTCTTCAACATTTTTATTTGAAAGGACTAATCAATATTCAATGCGTCATTGTTATGTAAAAATGTAAGAGCTAATTATCTCTGTTTAAGACTTGTATATTGACGTTGTCAGTGTTCATTCTAAAAAAGTTTATCCCATCAGCAATGCAGGTTGCAAACCTTTTCTTGAAAGTGCATTGGACATTTAGAAATATTATTTCCATTGGCATTTCATGTTTTAAACTTTTACTGAAACTGCATAAATTTTCTTGTCTTCAAGAAATATGAAGGATGGTCTTTGGGAAAGGAGAATCTTGATCACTTAATTTTATTGTAGATTATGGAAAGGTCAAGATTCATTATGTTATAGTATATATATATTTTTAAATAACTTTTTGTTTATATCTGTTGTTGTGGGCTATTTTCCATCACTTAAAATGCAGCTTTCTTATATATAGATTGTTTGCTTCAAGATTAACAGTTATGCACAGCTTAAGTATATAATCAAATCTAATGGTATATTATTTCTTTGGCTATTCAGACTAATTATGTCTAATCAACTAACCTATACTAATCTTAATCAACCCACCCTATTAGAATTCTCCTTTGTGGTAGTTTTCACAATGCTTGCATCACATACATTAACTCTACAGTATTGAACTCCACAATACTAAGCTCTAACCGGAGATAAGCAAAGGCTGACACAAATATTGAACTTCTACTTTTATACCACAAGCCAATTGTCATCTTGATGCAAAGCTTTATGTTCATTTCTTTATGTTAAGGTTGTTGATGGAGGTGAGGGTAAGCAATTTCTTAAATTGATATCAAGACAGGCCACATTGTCTCTCTTTCTACCATACATGTCATATTTGTTGTTACTTTTACTTGGAGAGTGTTTGTTTCCATCCGAACTTGAATTAGGGCAAGTAATGTGATATGTTTATAGAGGAGATCGAAAGTTCATATAATTTGATATTTTTGAGATAAAATGAGCAGAAAAATGAAATTTTATTGTTTGGAGTTGGGTGACTCAAGTGCTGCTGTCTATATTTTCTAAATCAAGGTCAATGACTCATTTGTGATATTGGGAACAAATTTCATTGTAATATGCTCATAAGATCTTACATTTTGTATGCATTGCACATAGGATTGTCTTTTTCACATAGAAGAGATTTCTTCCCTTCCTATAAGTGCTTGAGCTAGGTTAGATGTTCGGATCAAATTTCATTGTAATTTCCTTTTACCTGTCTACTTTTGTTTACAGACTATGCTCTTCCAAATCTTTTGGGAATGATAGCCCATATTATTCCTAAATGATCATTTTGGACTTTAACTCGAGTAGGCAATGATTTAAGCGGGTTATTGTAGCTACTTTGAGTCATTCAAAGCTTTTTTGATATGCTTTTAAATTTGTTCTCGTTTATAATCATTTTGGCATATTATAATCATTTAATGTACGTAGAGTCATATTAGATTTTTCTTTAGCGTGTGATTTTGTCAGTGTTAATACTTTATTGAAGAAAATAGATGAGCATATTGATTATTTTCTTACACGAAGAAGTGATCGTTGAGAATGTAAAGATTGTAAGGTCATTTCAACCGAGGATTTAAAAACTCAACATCGATTATTAGTTCTAGATTTTAGGATGAAGAGTTGTAAAATAAAGAATTTTATGAATCATTATCGTAGAATTTGATGGGGGCACCTAAAAAACACATAAAATTATTTTTATGAGTAAACTTTAGGATTTCAAGTTTTAGGATGTTCATGAAGATGCAAGTTCTATGTGGGATAAAGTAACAAACACTATTAAACAAGTGAGGAAAGATGCACTTGAAGAATCAAAAGAAAAAGTTTCTATAAATAAAAATAGTTTGTGGTGGAATATTAATGTGCAAAAAACATAAAATATAAGAAGTTATATTATAATAATTGATTTAAATGTAAAATCTTAGAGAACTGAGAAAAATATAAAATAACTCATAGGAAGTCCAAGAGAACAATCTGCGATCATAAAAATTCTGTATTTAGTGATCTTTATGATATTTTAGATACTTAAGTGGGTGAAAAATATATGTATAAAGTGGCCAAACAAAGAGAAAAGAAAAGTAAAGATTTAACTCAAATAAAGTGTATTAAAGATGAAAATCTAAAAAAGTACTTTTCTTAGAAAAAAATATTCAACATAGGTGGGTGAGTTATTTTGATAAACTTTTTAATAAACTTTCTAAAAAAAAGATATTCAATATAAGTGGGCGAGTTATTTTGATAAACTTTAAACGAAGTTTCTGAAAATATGTTCAATCTTAATGATTTTAATATCATTAATTAAGATAAAATGTTTCATTTATATCATCGCATTAATGAAAAAAAGTTGATGAGGCTTTAAACTAAATCAAAGGTGGAAAGTCTGTAGGACCTGATGATATCCCAATTGAAGTGGGGAAATATATAGGAGATTTGGGATTTTCATGGTTTATTAAACTCTTTAATTTTATTTTAATAACTAAAAAGATGCATGTAGAGTGGAGGAAGAGTATTTTTGTCCCCATTTTTAAGAATAAAGGGATGCATAAGTATACAAATTATAGAGGAATTAAGTCGATGTGTCTTACATTAAAATTATGCAAGAGGGTAATTGAACATAAGTTAAGAAGTATTACAAATATTTCTCATAATCAGTTTGGATTTATGTTGGACAAATCTACTATGAAAGTTATACATTTATTGAGAGGTTTGATGGAGAAGTTCAAAGAGCATAAGGAGAATCTACATATGATTCTTATTGATTTAGAAAAAGCTTACGACAAGGTTCCAAGAGATATCCTTTGGAAAGTCATTGAGAAGAAATGTGATGATTTGACTTTTATTCAAGTCAATAAATATATGTATACTAGAGCTATTACTTGTGTTCGAACTGAAGAAGGATTGACCAAATATTTTGTTATTTCAGTTGGATTACATCAGGGATCAGCTTTAAGCTCATATCTTTTTGCTTTAGTTATGGATGCTCTTACTGGACATTTACAAAAGTATGTATCTCGGTGTATGCTTTTCGCTGATGATATCCTTCTCGTGGATAAGACTAAAGAGAAAGCTCGGGAAAAACTTGAATTTGGGAGGTCTACATTGGAGTCTAAAAAGCCTTTATTTGAGTAGAACTAAAATTGAATATATGGAATATAATTTTAATAGTAGTAGCTCTAGTGACAAAGTTATAACTATGAGTGATCAAATTATTAAAGATGTGAACGCTTTAGATGTTTTAGGTGTATTGATCAAAGTAAAGGTTATATAGATGGGGAAGCTATTAGTAGAATTCAAATTTGTTTGTTAAAGTAGAGGAATGCTTCAGACCTATTGTGTGATTGAAAAGTATCGCTAAGACTGAATGAAAAATTGTATAAGATGGTGTTGAGACCTGCAATGCTCTATGGCGCTAATGTTGGCCTTTAAAAGAGAATCTTAAAACTAAGTTAAGTGTTGCCGAGATGAGAATGCTTAGGTGGATGGGTAGCTTTACACTTAGAGACAAAATATGAAATGAATATATCCGTGATAAGGTTGGTGTAGCTCCAATTGCGGACAAAATTAGAGAGAGTTGTCTTGGATGGGTTGGTCACATTAAACATCAACCATGTGATGATCCTGTTAGGAGAGTATGTGTTTTAGAGTTGATTTATGTTAACAAAATCAGAGGTAGACTTAAAAGATTTGGGCATATTGTAAAAAAGAATCTTAATATATTAGAATTAAATGAAAATTCGACACTCAATAGGACGCAGTGAAGAAAAAGGATTCATGTGGCCGACCTCACTTTGTTGGATAAAGACCTTTTGTTGTTGATGTTTTTATAATCATTTTGATCATCTCATACTTGAACCGAGTTTAATCCATTCCATCATATTTGTGCTGAAAATTAATTGATGATTATTATGGTGATATAGGAATAGTTAATCGAGCCAAGTAGTCATTGATTTTAGACAAGGAAGCCAAGCTGCATAATCGAGCGATGACTGTCTTAAATTTTCACTAAGTTCTTAAGATTGGCATGGGCAAATAGCTTTCTTCTTTGATTTTGATCGAGAAGGCCCAGTGTCATGGCTTGTTGCCTCTGCTTGGCCCATTGCGCAAAGGGCCAAATCAAGATGACATTAGGGCAAGCATGTTAATCTAAGCATTCAAGCTGACTCAAAAATAATTTTTTTTTTCTTTTTAATTTTTTTTTAACATTCAATATGCATATTTGTATGTTTATATAAACCATATACATATGCCCACATGTAACCATTACAATTAAAATCTGTACATATTATTTATATTTCAAGTTGATCTCAGGCTCGCTCGATTCCATTTGCGCCTATATCTCAAAATCATTTCAAAGATTAGATACTACCAAAATTTGCCTCATGGCTCAACTCGTTTGGCTCAATCCAAGTATCAAAAGTCGATTCAATCTTTGAACTATTTTCAAATTGACACTTTTTTTATAAATGTGTTAAAATTAGTCCGTATATTTATATAATTGGGACTAATCTACAAAGAGTTGGAAACTATTTGACATTTTTCTCCTTTCCTTTTTAGCTATTATGAATTTCTACAAAATGNATATATTTATATAATTGGGGCTAACTTCACTAGGAATTATTTCACTGCACTAAAATAACCGTCTACAAAGAGTTGGAAACTATTTGACATTTTTCTCCTTTCCTTTTTAGCTATTATGAATTTCTACAAAATGTTCTTCTTGATGAATGCTTTGATCTATAGCCCAATCGCTTAATGGTTATATATATATATATATAGCTATATATATTTGTTTGTTTTCAAATTGAGAGAAACTTTGTCTGCATTTTGCTCATGATAATTTGTAGACTTTGATATTGATTTTGTTTTGGTGGAACAGGTCTTGATCCAGAGGAAAAACTGAAAAATCTTGGATCTCGCAACTTCTTTCTCTGTGCCCGCTCTACCAGGCGCATTCTCCCTGCCTGCAACAGCTTCCGCTCCTACTAGGAAGCTCTGTTGCAGCGGTTGATTTTCCGCCCTTGCTCTGATTTTAGCTTTTCTGCACTTTCAAATTTCAATTTCCTCTTCATTGAAGTCATTTTTCTTGCTTATGAAAACAGTCATTTTATTAATGTTCTGTGCGCATGTTTGGGAATAATTGAAGCACGGATCTGATGAAAGGTGTTTTATTTCGTTAAATGTCTTTTTCTTTTAAGATTATGAGGTTTGTGAGTGCTGCAGCACAAATTACTTTTTATTGCTGTCAGCTGTGAGAGAGTGATTATTCGGTGTTTGGTATGTAAGTCTGTTTCTACCTCAAAGTGCTGTCTGGGTATCATTACCCAAGATTTTTATCAATTTAAGATGCTCAGGTGTGGTGAGCTACTTGAATAAGTTATTTTCTATGCATTTAATTAATATTTTTTTTATTTCGGGGCCTTGATGCAAAAATTATGACGTCAATGCTTTAAATTATTGTGTGATGTTCGTAAAGATGTCATTTATGACCTGAATATAATGGTAAGGGTGTTGGGGTTCTTTGTTGTATGGGCACCCGAGTGTAATGTTAAATAAATAACAATTTAGTATTATGATATAAATTTGGAATATAAGCACTCTCATATATAAATTAATAAAATTAAAAGATATTATAATTCATATCTAGGTAAATATTTAATGCATTTAAGAAATTAAATGAGTTGTAGAAAAGAAAAAGATTGATAGTTTTTGTTTTATACTTTAGTATTCATGTAAGAGTTGTATTAGAAATGATGTATGTGTAAGTATATATTAGAGTTTGAAAGATAATATTGTAAAAATTAGTAGAATTTGAGATATAATTATAAATCTAAATATTGATGTTCATACTAAATTTCTTAATATTATAAATATTTATAGTACTCAAAAAGGTCTGCATATATGTTTAAAAGAAAAAAAAAAATTTATTTGAAAAGATTTAAATGGATATAGTGGAATGATGGAAGATTTTAGAAATACTCATAGTGATTTTGGTTTTGGAGAGATTAATAAAAGTATAGTTATATATTAGATTTTGTTTTAGCTTGTGATATTGTTATTCCTAATATTTTATTTTTTAAAAAAAGATGAGCATATTATCGATTATAAGAGCTAATAATATACAAATTGATTATTGTTTTATGAGTAAAGTATTTTGGTGTTATTAATATCATAAATAAGAATAATTTTTTTATTTCATCATCGCTTTAATTAAATAGAAGAGGAGGATTGATTTAATGGTATTCCAATAAAAGTGTGGACAGGTGTAGAANGTATATATGTATAGATCTACATATATGTATATATGTATTCATATGTACCTATATGAATGTATATATGTATAGATCTACATATATTTATATATACATATGTATATATGTATACATATGTACCTATATGTATACATATGTACCTATATATATATATATATATAATTGAAATAGAAAAGATACATAGATGTTGTATGAGAGAGCCCAAAAGAGGCACCCTGCCCATACGATACAAGAACAATAATACCCCAACAAAAAATATAGATAGACTCAATAAAAAGTAAAATAAATTTAAAACATGCAGAAAACAAGTAGCTAGGAAAGAGCTATTTTAGTCCCGCCTATTCCTCTAAATTTAGGAGCGGAGCCAGATAACAAACTTTGAAGAGTCGCGCCATTGCTAAGAGTAACTAAAGTATCATCCATTAAGTTTCAAAGTTAGTGTGCGCCCCCAGCCGTCTTCTTCCGCCGAGAAGTGTAGACCTATCATACTTCATCTAAAGACTGACTCATGTGATCCTCAGTCTAATTTGATGTTAGAACCGCAATAGAAGGAAAGGCAGTCGTTGCCACCGCGATAGATTGCAGTGTATGTAAAGTGTGAATTGTTACCTCTGCACCTAATGCTTCCAGAATAGGAGCTACGGGACTATCCTGATTTTCGGTTCAAACATTATCCGTTGTAGTATGGTCAGGAGAGGGATCCCAGGGGCAGACACCAACTCCTGGCTTGTGGTGATTCCCTTCTCAGGCTGGGTGTCATCAGGTTTGCTGAGAGCGCGTTCAGGAACATGGGGTGCACTAATAGTGTGTTCCTTCTTTTGACTATTCGTTCTCAACTGTGGGTGCAATTTGAAACATTTCACATGTTGGTGTCCAAATATCTTGCAGTGCTTGCAGTAGTAAGATTTTTGTTTCTTAATAATTTTTTGCTAATAACCATTTTGAGCAGATCCAAACCAGACTTCTTCTACATCTGATAGTCTAATATCTATTTCAATCAAAATCCTTGCAATAGAGGGTCTTGAGAAATGAACTGTAGGTAAGTCTACCTGCTAAGGTTTTCCAAAGATAGTCCCAATTGCATATAAGATATGTAAGTCAAGGAATTGAAGCTTGAGTTCAGCTAATGAGAACCTGATATGTGTAATTTGCGATTCTTTACTAGGATCAAAATTAGGGTCCATTTGAGCAATTTCATATGTTTGCCCTCGATTGTGATAAATTTCTTTGAAAAAATCCTTGTGTAATCTTTTTCATGCTCAGCTGTATCATAACATGTCTTCCGTCGAAATGACCCACCTGCCAATCCCCAGACAGTTTGAAATCTTCAAAAACCTTCCTGATGATCTCCATCTTAGGGCAACCTAATTGGAACTTTCCAACTAGTGTAAATTTGTATTTTCCTGCACAAGTTGAAATTTCAGTGTTAGAGAAGAATATTGTTTGTTTGTCCGCCTTTTTTTTTATTTTTTTTATGAGATTCCAATCGTCATTTCCAGCAACAGAATCATGGTATATCTGCGGGAATGTCAGACTATATGCGAGGTGGAAAGGGGAGCTGCGTTTGTGGACCACTATAGCATGGGAGGATTTGGCGGGATTATCACCAGCAACGACGACAACGTAAGAAGACCCTGAGGCCATTAAGGTGCTTCACACAAGCACTACAGTAAATTGGCGCAACCCGTGTGCGAGCAGTCAAGCTGTGAATGTGGCGGAGCTGTCTATCGACTAAGAACCTGCAGAGCGAAGGCTTGACGATGCAGACGACGAAGCGAAAACGCAGCAGACGACGCAAACGATCGACGAAGCAAAATCCTCCACCAGCCAGAGCCAAAGACGAAGACGTAAAGGTTCGAAACGAGCGTGTGTGTATGTGTGTGTGTGTGTGTGTGTGTGTATATATATATATATATTATTATGTAATTGATTAATAGTATTTCAAGCCAAAACGAGCCGAACACGAACGAAAAAATATTTGTTTG
>JXCR01149148.1:254075-282767 GCA_002079205.1 Phalaenopsis hybrid cultivar
AAAAAAAATAAAATAAAATAAAAAGTTTTATTTTTTTCATTCATCACATTCTGATCTCCCCACCCAAGCTGTGAAAAGAAAAGCTTATTTCCTAACCAATTTCTGAAGTATCCCCATGAGCAGCACCTTCCTTCTTCCCATCAGCAGCAGCAGCAGCATCAAAACTCTCATCTGCCAGCCTCTGCTCTAGTGCTCTTGCTCCCCGTTCTCTGTAACATGCCACAAAGGAGGACACATGTTATTCCATTGGGGCAATTACATGCATACCGCTTAATTCTTCTGAATTTACATATCTGACATCAAAACTTCACTTTTTATATTTATACCATCCAGGTCTTCCATCTGACATAAAAAATACTAGTATTTTAACTTACAAAGAATGAAATATACCTTTTCATGTATAGGTAAGGTGGCACGTTATGTCAGATGAGGTGAATATTCCTAAAGTAAAAGCCGCCGAAGATTCAAAATGAATTTGGGCTTTGCTCGCAGATTAAGAATTGATTTGGGGTATTGGTTCTTCAGATCTGCTCTCATTGTGGCTGCTTATATATTTATAGTTGTAGCAGCTCAATGTGGCTTTAGGACTGTTGCTGAAGTAGGAGTCTCCCATGAATGATTTTTTAAGGAGACTTACATACATAATCACTTAATTCCTATGTATTTACACATCTAAAACTCACAACTTCAACTTTTACATGAGTGTCACCTTAACCATGAATCAAAAGGTGTATTTCATCTTTTTTTAAGTTAAAATGGTGGTATTTTCTAATGTGATATAAAAGAATTGGGCGTTATATATGTAAAAAAGTAAAGTTTAGGTGTTAGATATGAACATACATAGGAATTGGGTGGCATGCATGCAAATGCTCCTTTTTTTAACGTTATTTTATGTTCCACAAGGCTTGCAAACATTAGTAGAAGGATTGGTAGAACCAACTTTGTCGAATAAACAAAATCTGTAGAAATGCAAATTCTTTTCCGTCAGGGAAATGCTTTATTGATCTTCAAATGCGAAGCTTTCATTTGTTTCATTTGATTAAGAGGGCATATGCTATAAATGGAACATTCCTGACATATAAATATTGTGCACTACAGATAATGCAAACAAAATTACGTATAAGAATGCTTGCATGGTCATATTGAAAGATTGAACGACTCCTATAAGGAACACATGTAGCTATGATAGAAGTTTACTATAATTTAGATATTTTCTCTTCAAATATACAATTTCATGATATGCATAAATATCTTTAAATGAAAATATTTAATTTAATGGCTCCTTTGTGAGATTGTAAATGTTCTAAGAAAAGCTTTTCTAAATTGAAAGATTCCGCATCCAGCGTTAAGATTGGGTGGCCAACCGCTGCAGATTCTCCGCCACTCCTTCACCCTTTTTAAAGCTTCGCCCACCACTTCTCCGTCCTTCAGAATGACCAGCCTCAGATCTGCGACGGAAACCCTATCCCGATCCCCAAAGTTCGATCTGGCCGTCTCTGCCTCGCATTCCTTCCGGGTACAGTCCCGGCTCAGCGTGATCCTGGAACCACCATAAGCTTCGTTCGGAGGGGATCGTCTTCGATCCAAATGCTGTCGAATCAATCGNGTATGATAGAAGTTTACTATAATTTAGATATTTTCTCTTCAAATATACAATTTCGTAGAATGTAAATGTTATAAGAAGAACTTTTCTAAATTGAAAGATTCCGCATCTAGCGTTAAGATCGGGTGGCCAACCGCTGCAGATTCTCCGCCACTCCTTCACCCTTTTTAAAGCTTCGCCCACCCCTTCTCCGTCCTTCAGAATGACCAGCCTCAGATCTGCGACGGAAACCCTAACCCGATCCCCAAAGTTCGATCTGGCCGTCTCTGCCTCGCGATCCTTCCGGGTACAGTCCCGGTACAACGTGATCCTGGAACCACCATAAGCTTCGTTCGGAGGGGATCGTCTTCGATCCAAATGCTGTCGAATCAATCGGAGGGTGTAGACAGCGTGAGGATGGCTACTAAGTTTTTGATGAACGTGACGGTGGAGCGGAGCTTCGGTCCTATACATTTGATGATATCGCCGGAGAGCACGGTGATGGACTTGGTCCAGATGGCGTTGAATTTGTACGTTAAGGAGGGAAGGAGGCCGCTGCTGCAGTTTACCGATCCGACGGGATTCGAGCTGCACTACTCGCTTTATAATTTTGATTGTACGCATTCTTTTGATTCGGCTCTATTTGTTAGGCTTATTAGACTGCCTNGATTCGAGCTGCATTACTCGCTTTATAATTTTGATTGTACGCATTCTTTTGATTCGGCTCTATTTGTTAGGCTTATTAGACTGCCTGCGATTTGCCCTTTTTTTTTTCAATTCTAACTTATGTTAAGAAAGGGAGAGGTAGGTCTAAGAAGACAAAAAGACTCGGGCATATTGTATAAAATATGATCTTAATTTATTAGAATTAAAGGAAAATATAACACTCAATAGGACACAATGGAGAAGGATTCATGCACCCGATCACACTTATTGGGATAAAGATTTGTTATTGTTGTACATGTTATGCAATTTTTGATCGTTCAAATGGATGATTTTGTTTCGATATTACATGAAGATTAAGTGATATTAAGCTTGATGTGTTTGATTTGCTAGAGTACTTTGCTTTATTATATAAATGAATANTCTAAAAAGACTCGGACATATTGTATAATATATGATCTTAATTTATTAGAATTAAAGGAAAATATAGCACTCAATAGGACACAATGGAGGAGGATTCATGCACCCGATCACACTTATTGGGCTGAAGGTTTGTTATTGTTGTACATATTATGCATTTTTTGTTGGTTCAAATTGATAATTTTGTCTCAATATTACATGAAGATTAAGTGATATCAAGCTTGATGTGTTTGATTTGTTAAAGTACTTTGCTTTATTATATAAATGAATAGAGATAAAAGATAATGATGCAATTTTAAGGTGAGATGGTTATATCATGGAGACTTAAATGCTAATATGTTATACAATTTAGTTTATGTCTATGATTTTATATAAATTTGAGTATTTAGTGCTTAGGAGATCATTGCATCTACGTTGAAAGTGGCATAAGATTAGATTGCTATATGATGTTGAAATTCTAAAGGATTAATGCAAAAAGGATTATATGGAGGGAAAGTGCAATTAAATCCTATTAAAATATGATCATGGTCTCATGATAAACTCACATGGGTGGTTTGCTCACATACAAAGAAGGATATAAGAAGCGTTATGAGATGTGCAGATGAAATTAATGTGGAATTTGAACAAAAAAAAATTAAATTTGTTCAAATAAATTTGCATGAAAGGTTTTACAAGCAACATTCAACAAGAATGAATGGAAAAGGAGGATTCATGGAATTGGACTTATAGATGGAGGTAATGGACGAGGTCGAGGTGGTAAAATTGTGAAGTGTACTTTCTTCAACATTTTTATTTGAAAGGTCTAATCAATATTCAAGGCGTCATTGTTATGTCAAAATGTAAGAGCTAATTATCTCTGTTTAAAATAATGAAAACATCATGAAGACTTGGCATATTGACGTTGTCAGTGCTCATTCTAAAAATGTTTATCCTATCAGCAATGCAGGTTGCAAACCTTTTTTTGAAAGTGCATTGAACATTTAGAAATACTATTCCCATTGGCATTTCAGGTTTTACACTTTTACTGAAACTGCATAAATCTTCTTGTCTTCAAGAAATATGAAGGATGGTCTTTGGGAAATGAGAAGCTAGATCACTTAATTTCATTGTAGATTATGGAAAGGTCAAGATTCATTATGTTATAGTATATATATTATTTAAATAAATTTTTGCTTATATCTGTTGTTGTAGGTTGTTTTCCATCACTTAAAATGCAGCTTTCATATATATAGATTGTTTGCTTCAAGATTAAGAGTTATGCATAGTTTAAGTATATAATCAAACCTAATTGTATATTATTTTTTTGGCTATTCAGACTAATTATTTCTAATCAACTAACCTATACTTATCCTAATCAGCCCACCTTGTTAGAATTCTCCTTTGTGGTAGTTTTAGCAATGCTTGCATCACATACATTAACTCTACTGTATTGAGCTCCACAATACTAAGCTCTAACCGGAGATAAGCAAAGACTGACACAAATATTGAACTTCTACTTTTATACCACTAGCCAATTGTCATCTTGATTATGTTCATTTCTTTGTGTTAGGGTTGCTGATGGAGGTGAGGGTAAGCAATTTCTTAAATTGATATAAAGACAGACCACATAGTCTCTCTTTCTACCATACATGTCATATTTGTAGTTACTTTTAATTGGAGAGTGGTTGTTTCCATCCAAACTTGATTTAGGCAAGCAATGTGATATGTTTATAGAAGAGATTGAAAGTTCATACAATTTGATATGGTTGAGATAAAATGAGCAGAAAAATGAAATTTTATTGTTTGGAGTTGCGTGACTCAAGTGTTGTTGTCTATATTTTCTAAATCAAGGTCAATGACTCATTTGTGGTATTGGGAACAAATTTCATTGTAATTTGCTCATAAGTTCTTACATTTTGTATGCATTGCACATAGGATTATCTTTTCCACATAGAAGGGATTTCTCCCCTTCCTATAAGTGCTTGAGTTGGGTTAGATGTTCGGATCAAATTTCATCGTAATTGCCTTTTACTTGTCTACTTTTGTTTACTTACTAAGCTCTTCCAAATCTTTTGGGAATGGTAGCCCATATTATTCCTAAATGATCATTTTGGACTTTAACTAGAGTAGGCAATGATTTAAGCGGGTTATTGTAGCTACTTTGAGTCTTTCAAAGCTTTTTGGATATGCTTTTTAATTTGTTCTCATTTATAATCATTTTGGCATATTATAATCATTTAATATAGGTAGAGTCATATTAGATTTTGCTTTAGCGTGTGATTTTGTTATTGTTAATACTTTATTCAAGAAAAGAGATGAGCATATTGATTATTTTCTTACACGAAGAAGTGATCGTCGAGAATGTAAAGATTGTAAGGTCATTTCAACTGAGAATTTAAGTACTCAACATCGATTATTAGTTCTAGATTTTAGGATGAAGAGTTGTAAAATAAAGAATCCTAGGAATCATTATCGTAGAATTTGATGGGGGCACCTAAAAAACACATAAAATTATTTTTATCAGTAAACTCTAGGATTTCAAGATTTGGGATGTTCATGAAGAATCAAGTTCTATGTGGGATAAAGTAACAAACAC
This sequence comes from Phalaenopsis hybrid cultivar, assembly GCA_002079205.1. NCBI lineage: Eukaryota > Viridiplantae > Streptophyta > Magnoliopsida > Asparagales > Orchidaceae > Phalaenopsis > Phalaenopsis hybrid cultivar. The sequence continues at coordinate 259,316 of JXCR01149148.1, forward strand.
TATTAAACAAGTGAGGAAAGATGTACTTGAAGAATCAAAAGAAAATAAATAAAAATAGTTTGTGGTAGAATAATAATGTGCAAGAAAACATAAAATATAAGAAGTTATATTATAAAAATTGATTTAAATGTAAAATCTTAGAGAACTGAGAAAAATATAAAATGACCCATAGGGAGTCTAAGAGAACAATCTATGACCATAAAAATTCTGTCTTTAGTGATTTTTTATGATTTTTTAGATACTGAAGTGGGTGAAAAATATATGTATAAAGTGGCCAAACAAAGAGAAAAGAAAAGTAAGGATTTAACTCAAATAAAGTATATTAAAGATGAAAATCAAAAAGTATTTTTTTCTAAAAAAAGATATTTAATATAAGTAGGCGAGTTATTTTGATAATCTTTTAACGAAGTTTCTAAAAATATGTTCAATATTAATGATGTTAATATCATTAATTATGATAAAATGTTTCATTTATACCATCACATTAATGAAAAAAAGTTGATGGGGCTTTAAACTAAATCAAAGGTGGAAAGTCTGTAGGACCTGATGATATCCCAATTGAAGTTGGGAAATATATAGGAGATTTGTGATTTTTTTGGTTAATTAAACACTTTAATTTTGTTCTAATAACTAAAAAAGATGCATGTGGAGTGGAGGAAGAGTATTTTTGTCCCCATTTTTAAGAATAAAAGGATGCACAAGTATGCAAATTATAGAGGAATTAAGTTGACGTGTCTTACTTTAAAATTATGAGAGAGGGTAATTGAATATGAGTTAAGACGCATTACAAAGATTTCTCATAATCAATTTGGATTTATGCCAGACAAATCTACTATGAAAGCTATACATTTATTGAGAGGTTTGATGGAGAAGTTCAAAGAGAATAAGGATAATCTACATATGATTTTTATTAATTTAGAAAAAGCTTACGATAAGGTTCCAAGAGATATCCTTTGGAATGTCCTTGAGAAGAAATGTGTTGATTTGACTTTTATTCAAGTCAATAAATATATGTATACTAGAGCTGTTACTTGTGTTCGAACTGAAGGAGGATTGACCAAATATTTTGCTATTTCAGTTGAATTACATCAGGGATCGGCTTTAAGCTCATATCTTTTTGCTTTAGTTATGAATTCTCTTACTGGATATTTACCGAAGTATGTACCTTGGTGTATGATTTTTCGTTGATGATATCCTTCTCCTGGATAAGACTAAAGAGAAAGCTCGGGAAACACTTGAATTTTGGAGGTCTACACTGGAGTCTAAAAGCCTTTATTTGAGTAGAACTAAAATTGAATATATGGAGTATAATTTTAATAGTAGTAGCACTAGTGACTAAGTTGTAACTATGGGTGATCAAATTATTAAATATGTGTATTGTTCAAAGTAAAGGTGATATAGATGGGGATGTTATTAGTAGAATTCAAATTGGTTCGTTAAAGTAGAGGAATGCTTCAAACCTATTGTGTGATTGAAAAGTATCGCTTAGACTGAATGGAAAATTTTATAAGATGGTGGTGAAACCTGCAATGCTCTATGGCGCTAATGTTGGCCTTTAAAAGAGAATCTTAAAACTAAGTTAAGTGTTGCCGAGATGAGAATGCTTAGGTGGATGGTTGGCTTTACACTTAGATGCAAAATGTGAAATGAATATATCAGTGATAGGGTTAGTGTAGCTCCAGTTGCAGACAAAATTAGAGAGAGTTGTCTTGGATGGGTTGGTCCCATTAAACATCAACCATGTGATCATCCGGTTAGGAGAGTATGTGTTTTAGATTCGATTTATGTTAACAAAGGCAGAGGTAGACTTAAAAGACTTGGGGATATTGTAAAAAGGATCTTAATCTTTTAGAATTAAATGAAAATACTACACTCAATAGGACATAGTGAAGAAAAAGGATTCATGTGGCCGACCTCACTTTGTTGGATAAAGACCTTTTGTTGTTGATGTTGTTATATTCATTTTGATCATCTCATACTTGAACCGAGTTCAATCCATTCCATCATATTTGTGGTGATAAATTAATTGATGATTATTATGGTGATATAGGAATAGTTAATCGAGCCAAGTAGTCATTGATTTTAGACAAGGAAGAAGACAAGCTGCATAATCGAGCGATGACTGTCGTTAAGATTGGCACGGGCAAATAACTTTCTACTCTGATTTGGATCGAGAAGGCCCAGTGTCATGGGCTTGCTGGCTTCGCAGCTTTGCTCGTTGGTTGTGGGCTTGTCGCCTCTGCTTGGCCCATCGCGCAAAGGGCCAAATCAAGATGTAAACATTTGAGTTATGAATATGTTAAATCAATTATAATCCATAAGTAATTAAGTCGGCAGCAAGCCGCATTTATCATTTTCATTTTTCAATATAATTCTTGATATTCTTTTCTCAGAGGAAAATTAGCCAAGTCATAGTACCGATTAAACAAAGTTTCTCCCAATTGCTATATATATATATATATACTTTGTCTGCATTTTGCTTATAATAATTTGTAGACTTTGATATTGATTTTGTTTTGGTGGAACAGGTCTTGATCCAGAGGAAAAACTGAAAAATCTTGGATCTCGCAACTTCTTTCTGTGTGCCCGGTCTACCAAGCGCATTCTCCCTGCCTGGAGCTGTCGCAGCGGTTGATTTTCCGCCCTTGCTCTGATTTTAGCTTTTCTGCACTTTCAAATTTCAATTTCCTCTTCATTGAAGTCGTTTTTCTTGCTTATCAAAACAGTCATTTTATTAATGTTCTGTGCGCGTGTTTAGGGACTAATTGAAGTACGGATCTGATGAAAGCTGTTTTATTTCGTTAATGTCTTTTTCTTTTAAGATTATGAGATTTGTGAGGAAAGTGATTATTCGGTGTTTGGTATGTATGTCTGTTTCTACCTCAAAGTGCTGGCTGGGTATCATTACCCAAGATTTTTATTAATTTAAGATGCTCAGGTGTGGTGTGAGCTACTTGAATATGTTATTTTCTATGCATTTTATTAATATATTTTTATTTCGGGGTCCCTGATGCAAAAATTATGACGTCAATGCTTTGAATTATTGTGTGATGTTCTCTACTAATAATGTCATTTATGACCTGAATATAGTGTTAAGCGTGTTAGCTTCCTTTGTTGTATGGGCGTCCTTTGCTGTATGGGCACCCGAGTGTAATGTTAAATAAATAATAAGTACTTTGGTATTCATGTAAGAGTTGTATTATAAATGATGTATGTGTAAGTATAGATTAGAGCTTGAAAGATAATATTGTAAAAATTAGTAGAATTTGAGATATAAATATAAATCTAAATATTGATGTTCATACTAAATTTCTTAATATTATAAGTATTTATAGTACTCAAAGAGGTTTGCATATATGTTTAAAAGAAAAAAAAAATTTTTTTGAAAAGATTTAAATGGATATAGTAGAATGATGGAAGACTTTAGAAATATTTATAGTGATTTTGGTTTTGGAGTGATTAATTAAAATATAGTTATATTAGATTTTGTTTTAGATTATGATCTTGTTATTCCTAATATTTTATTTTTTAAAAAAAGATGAGCATATTATCAATTATAAGAGCTAATAAAATACAAATTGGTTATTTTTTTATGAGTAAAGTATTTTGGTGTTATTAATATCATAAATAATAATAATTTCTTTTATTTCACGATCGCTTTAATTAAATAGAAGAGGAGGCTTGATCTAATGGTATTCCAATAAAAGTGTGGACAGGTGTAGAAGTTCTAATATTTTTTTTTTGTTTATTAAATTTTTAATATTCTTTTATTAACTAAAAGGATATCTAATGAAGGGAGAGATTTTATTATTATTTTTAAATAAAGGGGATGTATTAGAGTGTAAAATATAGATGAATTAAATTAATGTTTCATACATTAAAGTTTAAGATATAGTAATTGAACATTTGAACATATGTTACGACATGATACAAAAATGTATTGAAGTCAATTTGGATTCATGTCGGGCTAGTCTACTATGAAACTATACATTTATTGAGAGGTTTGATGGAAAAAATATAGAGATAATACGAAAGATTTACATTATATTTTTTGTTGATTTAGGAAAAAAACTTTGGGGCGTTAATAATATATCAAGTCATTCAATGATAGTAGATCTAGCTATGGGGCTGTAATAATAGATCAAGTCATTAAATGAGTGAACATTTTATATATTTTGGGTTTATTGTTCAAAATAGTGGCTATATTGATGAGGATATTATTAGTAGAATTCAAGTTGAACGACTGAAGTGGATGAATGTATTGTGCCTATTATATGATAGAAAAGTACTTCTTAGACTTAAAGGTAAATTTTATAAGATAGTGGTGAGACCTACAATGTTTTATGATGTCAAATATTGGTCTATAAAAGAGAAACATAAAATTAAGTGTTGTCGAGATGAGAATGCTTGGTTCGATGAGTGATTTTATTCTAAGAGACAATGTGAAACCAATATATTTGTGAAGATGTTGAAATAGTTCCAGTGGCAGATAAGTTACCGTAAGTAGCCTTGGATGGTTTTGTCACATTAAACACCTGCCATCTGATGACCCTGTTAGGAAAGTAGATGTTTTAGATTTGACTTATGCTAAGAAAGCTAAATGTATATCTAAAAAGACATGGGCATGTTGTATTAAAAAGATATTGATTTATTAGAATTAAATGAAAATATTACACAATAAGACTTAATGGAGAAAAGGGATTCATGCAGGCAACCTCACTCAGTGGGACAAAGGCATATTATTATTGTTTTTGGGAGCATTTACATATCACAAAATTCTTATGTATTTAAAACACATGCCACAATAAAAATATCATCATCACTATCTTTTAAAGGTGAAATATATTGTATACATATGTAAATACATGTCAATTGTGATATATGTGCAAGTTTTTCTCTTAACAAAAAATTCAAATTAACCTTAATGTTTAGAATTTATAACATTCAATTTTTAATATCACAATAGAAAGACTACTATTATTTATTTTTAAAAAGTGAACATATACTTTTATGTATGGATTTAATATATTAAGGTATTATAATTATAATATGAAAGGTTACTTTTTTATTTTGCTATTTTAATTAAATAATATAAAATTTGTACTTGAAATCAATAAATTCCATATTTATGGACATGATAAGCGCCTACAACACTTGTGGATGAGTTTCTTCAACTAGGTGACTCAAACTACAAATCATATTCTAAATACTAACCATTAATTTTTTTATCAAATTACTATTAAGGCTGAACTTAAAAAAAAAAAAAGGTACATCAATTTCAAAAAATAAATTAAATATGGAAATAAATGGCCCAAAAACCCAGCTTCAAAATATTATAATGTAGTATGATACTCTTATATTCACTAAATGTAACAAGTTAAAAACAGTAAAAGAGAACAACAAGGCATAGAAATGGGGAAAGTTGAAAAAAAATAAAATAAAATAAAAACTTTTATTTTTTTTCATTCATCACATTCCGATCTCCTCTCCCAAACTGTGAAAAGAAAAGGCCATGCAGTAAAAGCTTATTTCCTAAACAATTTCTGAAGCATCTCCATGGGCAGCACCTTCCTTCTTCCCATCAGCAGCAGCAGCATCAACTCTCTCATCTGCCAGCCTCTGCTCCAGTGCCCTTGCTCCCCGTTCTCTGTCACAGGCCACAGAGGAGGACACATGTTACTGCATTGGGCCATTTACATACATACCACCTAATTTATATGAATTTACATATCTGACATCTAAACTTCACTTTTTATATTTATACCATCCAGGTCTTTCCTCTGACATAAAATGTACTAGTATTTTAACTTTAAAAAAATGAAATAAACCATTAAATCTTCCTGAAAGGAATGGGTTTCTCGGAGGTTAAGATGCTAATTATAACAGGCTAAGATGAGATGAATATTCGTAAAGTAAAAACCGCCGAAGATTCAAAATGAATTTGGGCTTTGCTCGCAGATTAAGAATTGATTTGAGGTATTAGGTCTTCAGCTATGGTCACATTGTGGCTGATCATATATATATATATATATATATANGGTATTTTCTATGTGACATTAAAGATTTGGGTGTTATAAATGTAAAAAATAAGGTTCAGGATCTAGATATGTAAATACATAGGAATTGGGTGGTATGTATTTAAATGCTCCTTTTTTTTAATGTTATTTTATGTCCTACAAGGCTTGCAAATAGTAGGATTGGTAAAATCAACTTTGTCGAATAAACAAAATATTTAGAAATGCAAATTATATTGTTTGATTGCATCTAGATTTACATTATAAGTTAAATATTTACAAGAAATCATAGATCCTAAGGTATTCTGCATCCAAAATCCACCAAAAAATAAAACAACTTGAAAAATGGTGGCCAAGGATATCATCAGGAAAATTTGGAGGCTTACCTTCTCCTTGATGCATCGATAGGATCAGATCCAGGTAACGGATTTCCTTTTAACACCAGTGAGCTAGATTCACTCAACTTATGCAATCTTTTTCCACACAACATTTTGTCAAACAATGAAGCGACTGGATCAAGAATTGGGCTGCAGGTTCGTAGAGGGCAGAAAATAACTTAGAGTGTATACAAAATGACTTTCCACATAATATTAGAGTGCAAACCACATTACCGCAGAAACTGAGGGAAGAAGCTAGAGAAGGAAAACTCGTCGCTCGGATCACCTTTGAGGCCAGTTTCAGGCTTTTTCTGAAAATAACGCAAGTAAAGCCAACCCATGTAGAAGCCAAACAATATAGTTGGAAGGTAGGAAGCAGACTCTGGTATGAAGAAGCTCACAACTACTGAAACCGTTGCAACGAGAGTAGGAATCCACTGGAACAGAGGTAAGGAAGCCGGTAAGAATATAAAATTGGAAAGAACATCAAAACAAATTAATGTCGAAGAAAGAAAAGAAAAAGAAAAAAAATGAAGGTTTACTTTGAACCTTTGCTCTTATTTTCAACAGGAAAAATAGACTCAGCTCAAGATCTGGCATAAGTTGCTTGATTCCTACCAAGAAACCTACAAGGATCCCATGGAAACCAGAAACAGGTGTGTAGCTGCAATGAAATTTTAAAAAAAAATTGTGACTATCATTATTATTATTATAATTAAAATACCCAAACAATTGGAATAATGAAAATCTACAAACTGGCCATATCTAATAAGTAGTGAAAGGTTGAAGCAAGGATCATTTCAACGGGTAGATTAGTCTTAAGGGACAATGACAAACATCAAGATAAATTGTATTTATAACTAGAAAAAATATCATATCTTGTGTTAACAACCGGAAAACTATTCATATGACCTTGTCCAAAAGAATATAACTTATAAGTTAATTTTCCCCCATATTTTTACAAGCTGTAAAAATAAAAAAAACCGATTGCAAACAATCCTAGTATTTATACCAACATAATCAATGCAATTTAGATATGGCTTGCACTATGGTATTGCATATGAATCTTAAAGGTAAAGAAGTCGATGTATATTATGAAACCAATATCATTCAAGGAAAGCCCAAACAATCTCTGCAACACCAACATCACTCTTGCTTCCAAACTTTCTCAGTCAGCTTTATGAATACTTTTTTCATTCACAACCTTCATTGTTATATTCTGTCTAAATAAACTCCTTTAGATAACATCTACCTTGTTATGCACCATTTCAACCCCTTTCACATATTTTTCATAACCTTCCAGATGTATTTCCTGCTCTGTTGTACAACGCTCAAGCCCAGAGGAAAGTTGATCAAACAGTAGGAAGATTAAAAAAAAAAAAGCGGTTTTGCGGCGCTGATGTTCAATATAAACTGGACTAAATTTAAGCAAGCCTTTCTGGCCGACAAAATGTATATAATAAATAATTGCACCAAAATGACTGCACTTACAGATAGCTCTCCTCTGTTGTGATGTAGTATAGCGCAATAGCGGTGACAAAAATGCAGATCGAAATTAAGAAGTTGACAACAACAATGAACCTAAAGAATTCCCTCGATCCCCATAGTGGTTCCAGAAACTTCCCAATGAAAAGAAGACCAACTACACTGATGATTACCTGCATAACGGAGCAGTTTTTTAGTTATATCAAATTCACTCGCTGATGAAATAACACATTAAAGTATACCAAGAAGAATTTCAGATTATGCTTATTATTATCTAAGACTAAATGCCACATGATTCAGTCACTTCTTTAATGCTGTAAGTTAAATGAAAAATAGATCTACGTTATATTTGTAGATTGCCTGATAAAATCCAGCGTGTTTATTCTCAATGAAAGCATCGCATCAAGCAAACATGATGAACTTGAGAGAGAAGATTTTGTTTACAAGTAGTTTGATCATATGGTTTTGTATATTTCAGTTCTGGTTCAATTTAAAGTAAATCCAATAGTGAGTTGTTATGACGGAAATAGCACATTCGTCTAAATTAAATATGGTTTCGGCCGGAAAAAGCTTAGAAGACGAACATTCTGTTTCCTGGGGTGCTGTCTTTGGGCATTGTAATTTGAAAGGGAAATTTAGATACCTAACACCTAATTTTTATTTGTTTACATATCTCGCACCTAAACGTTCATATTTATATACATAGCACTTTGGTGCTTTAAATCTATACAAGAAAATAGGAAGTGTAATTTGTAGTGACATTAATAATTTGGGTGCTATCTGTGTGATAAAAAAATTAAGGGGAGAAATATAAAAAAAAGAATTGTGTGCTATGTGTCAAATTTGAAAAAAGAGCAGCATAATTTTATTGATAAGACGGACATTTAGACCCCCAATTACAATAGACATAATAATGGAAGGCAATAAAAATAGAATAAAATAACTATTAAAGAAAATAAACATAATTAAGCAAAAGAAGAAAAACATAATCGGGGAATAAAATCAAATAATAAGTAAAGATGACGTAGGGATAGTCGTTATATTATAATACTCTTCCTCAAGTTGAAACATAAAAGTTAATTATGTTTAACTTGGACTTCAAATTTTTGAACAAAGGGCAAGACGAATTCTCGGTAAGGATGTCCGTTAGCTGACCACTGTAGGTCATCTATAAAACACAAATCTGCCCGGACCCAATCATTTCTTAATAAAGTGTCTATTGGTTTCCACATGTTTGACATGATTATGCCGGGCAGAGCTGTGAGCAATGCTACCCTTATTATCTCAAAATAGTTGTAACGGGACAGAGGTTAGCATACGGAGTTCGCGGAGTATGATGCGTACCCAGAGGGCTTCACAAATTCCTAAGGACATGGATCAGAATTCAGCTTGAGCAACCACAAAATGTTTCTTGCTTTTCCACGTGACAAGATTGTCTCATACAAATGAGCAATACCCCGAGGTAGAACGTCGATCGTGAACAGATTCGGCCCATTCAACATATGTATAAACAAGAACCGAGAGTTGTGGCAATAAAAGAACAAACCTGAGTCTGGTGTATCTTTTAAGTAGTGGAGAATCCAGTGGACAGGTTGGAGGTGGTGCTCGTAGGAGTCATGCATGAATTGACTCGCTATTCTAACTACGTGACATATGTCGATGCGAGTATGAGTCAGGTAGATGAGCTTTCCAACAAGACACTGGTAATTAGTTTTGTTGTCAAGTATAACATTTGAGAATGTCAGATAATTTTTCATTAGAATCCATAAAAACATCAAAATGTTTGCACAGAAGAAGGTTGTTCTCTGTCAAGAGATCAATCACATATTTGCGCTGAGACAAACAAATTCCCCAAGAGGACAGAGCTACTTCATTGCCTAAGTAGTACTGGAGGGATCCCAAATTTTTAGTCTCTAAGAATGAAGCATGAATGTCTTTTAAGGTATCCAATGTTGGGAGACCTTTACCTGGAAGAATAATATCATAAACATAAATAATAAGAATAACTACCTGGTCATTAGGAGTGCCGGAAGAAGAGGATGTGATCCAATTGAGCCCGAGTAAAATCATGGTCCACGACCAACTTTATGAATTTGTCAAACAAGACTCTTGGGAACTGCTTTAGCCCATAAAGGAACAACCGTGGCCTGCACACTTGTCCTCTAGAGGCAGTAGAATCAAAACCTGAGGGAAGAAACATGTACACCTCTTCTGTCAGCTCTCAATTAAAAAATGCATTCTTGACATCTAGTTGGAATAAATGTCAATCCATATTCATCACAAGTTACAACAGGACCCAAATAGTGTTTAACTTGACCACTGGATCAAATGTCTCCTCATAGTTAACTTCGTAGGTCTGTGAATACCCTTTGAAAAGCAATCGTGACTTGTTGCATATAAAAGATCCATCATAGTTCAACTTCGTGTTGAAAATATATTGGCACCCTACAACTTTTTACCCTTAGGAAGATCAATGATGTCTCATGTATAGTTCCGCTGAAAGGTATTCATTTCCTCCATTACTGTCGTTTTCCAAGCCGGATCAGCAAGAGCAACCTGAATAGTAGCTGGGTTCTGATGGTCTGTCGGGGCAGTAGCAAATGCCTATAGGTCGACAAAAAACTGCGGAAAGAGACATAGTCTGCCATAGAAAGTGAGCAAGTCTAGTTGCATACCTTACTTGGAGAACTCACCTCATTCGAAGGAAGGGTCGTGCTGAAGATGTCGCCTGGAGTGGAGTTAAGGTTCTGTAAGGAGGTAGCGGGTTCTAAGGAAAGAACATTAGAACGGGTGCGCCAAGTGTAGACACGGATAGTGGGAGGAGATGGTGCACTCACTAAATCAGGGGACTCACCAGATGGTGCACTCATCGGAATAAAGGACTCCTTAGTGGCAAGTACAATGGGGGGACATCCATAAGAGTAGGATAAGAAACGATGTCTAAAAATCCAAGCTCCCCCTCACTTGGGGCCGAGCTAGAAAAATAAGGAATATTTTCAAAGAAGAAGACATCAATACTCACATAAATTTTGTTAGTGTTACGATCAATACATCAATACTCCTTTTTGAGTGACAGAGCACCCAAAGAAGATATACTTTATGAGTTTGGGATCAAGTTTACTCTGATCGAGAGCAGTGTTTCGAACAAAAGCAGTACACCCACAAATCTTGGGATCTATGGTGGAGAAGATTCGAGTGGCAAGGAAGCATGACAACAGGACTGCTAGGCGGGTTTAGAATTTGTGAATTTTAGAAGAGACTCTATTTATGAGATAAGTGACAGTGAAAATGGTATCTTTCCAAAACCGTTTCAGCCAAGTGCAATACTCACAATTAACATCAAGGTCGTCACTCATCATCACTAATAAAGTTGATACATCCCTACTAATTGTCGATCTCCGTTCTCATGAAAAAAAAATTAAATGAATCATGAACTATTTATCAATGACAACTAAAAAATCCCCTAAACCCCCCTATTTCCACCTCTGAAGCCATCTTCTATAATTCATACCTGCTGTAGTATATTAATTCCTTCTCCAATCACAAGGATATACATTAATTGTATACGATGCACACTAGTACAATCATTTATTGATAAAGTACAAGTTAATTACAATATTATGCAATGAAATACCATCAAACTGACAAAGGAAGTTTCTATAGAAACCATACCAAACGCAACTTATATAAAATAGAAGGTTGTCAAAAAGAACTTTTGACGCGGGCTCTATTGAACCGACGACTGATCCAACTGGGATAGTTGTATCGGTTCAGGGCGAGGCAAGTGGGTCGGTCAACCCAATAACTTGGGTTAGGGTTGTCGCCCAAGTCCTCCTTATTTATAGTTATAGATATATCATTTGCTTTGTTTAGGGTTAGTTTTTGCCGAGTTTCGCTCCAAGCTTGGAGTCAGTAGTTGTCTTCCCATGTAGGGCTATATTCGAGAGCGACAAAGTGCTCCAGCTATAACTCGTATGAGATGTCAATCTTCTCCAAGGGTTCAAGACATGCTCTAATTGTAGCTTGCTCCCGCATGGATAGTTATTCGTTTCCAAATCTCCGCATCCCTTCTATCTGCCACCTGCTATCCCCTGCATCCCTTATCCCCATCACTTACTGGTTTACCCACAATCACCTGCTTCTAGCTGTCAATCATCACTACTGCCATAACTCCCACTTGACACCACTATTGTTGTGTAGACCCCTCTCCATGCCTTGCCTGCTACTTTGTCGCCAACCCTATCCCACCTCTTCCACCACAGTTAAATCCAAAGCCCCTGTTTCCCTACTGCCAGTCTGACTCCACCCCACACAGCTACTGCAATACAACCCCCTAAATCACCAGCCAGTACCATCACCGTACTTACGTCCTTCCTATACTCCATCCCCTAGTCTCTTTCTCTCTCTCTGCACTAGCCACCTACCAGTTTACTCCCTTTCAAACGTCCACCACATTTTATCGAATGACTATAGTCAGTTGAGAGGGTTTTTAAATACAAAGAGATATCAGACGACAAGAGGGTGAAGCTTGCAACCATCAAATTAAGGAAGAGAACCTCTTTGTGGTGGGAAAAATTGTAGAGGTAAAGGAAGAGATAAGACAATGACAAGATTATTAAGTGAGAGAAGATGAGGAAGGCAATGCAAGGAAAATATCACCTCCTCATTACTGGCAGTATATGCTTTTGAGACTCCACCACCTATAGCAGAGAGATTTATTAGTAGAGTTCACAACACATTTTAACCAATTGCAGATGAATTGTTAGTTGGTTGAGCCAGAGGAGCACACCACAGTCCGTTATCTGGGATGTCTGAAGCCAGCTATCAACAATGTGGTATAGTTACAGTCCTATTGGTCACTGAGAGATGTCCAGACCTTAGCTCTGAAGGTGTTGAAACAACTGAAACTGAGCAGACAACCACTTCCAAGCAGTTAATCATCTGCAATTGGAGACATCAGCAAGACCACGTCTCAGAAAGTTTAGAAAACTAGTTCGAATAAGAACAACACCACCCAAATGAGAAGGAGCTTGAGAAGAGTAACATGCCTATTACAATCCCCGCCAAAAAAATGGTTCAGATGCCACCAGCGACTGCCCGACGAGCTGAGTAGTCTCTTTTACCTAGCACGGCGCGATGGAGGAAGTTAGTGACGAGGAGGTAGCTGAGGAACATGATGAGGTTTGTTATCTTCCACCGGATGAGAGTGAGATACCTGTGGTTCGACAGGTCCTATAAATTAAAGATATAAGGGATCTATAGTGGCTTCGCTACATGTTTTACACTTGTTGCACTATGAACAGAAGGAAACAGTAAGAACATGGTGTTTACGTAGATGGTGAAAAAATTGAGCCTCATGACTCAACGACATTTCAGTCGTATTCTTTGATGTGGCTGAAGGAGAACAGGGTCAATAATGACTAAAGATGTCTAATGAAGTTTTCGACTGGGAAATAATTGCAGGATCAAGTGTGGAGCAACATGGTACCCATGGATGTCTGACACCTTTTATGGGCGAGGGCGTGGCAATTTAATAGGACTCAGCTCAATGGATTCAAAAACATCTGCTCCTTCACCAAAGAGGAGAAGTGCATTGTCCTTCCTTTGGCGAAGCCCAAGATCACAAGTGCCCTTGCCAGTCGAGCGGTATCAATGGGACCTATTTTGGTGAAGATAGAGAATGATAGGACTAAGACACTAAATCTTGACATGGGATGGTCATGACAGAGAACATTTCAGAACATCACGATCAATATCTTATCGCCATGGTCACTACCATTTGGGGAGGTTCAGATTACCCTCACTTCAAATCAGGTTGAGCCGACCTTGGATTATGTTGGGAAAATTTAATAGTATATGCATGATACGCAGGCCCAACTCAGCTCAGTAGTGGACCCCCAGAAGGGTGAATTGATATGGATGTATGCTCGCAAGTAGGGGAAAACACTCAAGTGCTTTGGGGAATAGTGTAGTGGCCAATGAGAACCAGGTGTTTCTAAACCGTAGGAGAAGATCCTTCAACCCCAGGAGCTTACAACAACTCTATCATTGTCAACATGCAACCAGAAGCTTCGACGAATGAGTCAAAGCTCCCCAACCCCGGAAGTCTTACGCGGGGCTCTATAGAACCAACAGCTAGTCCAACTGGGACAGCTCGATTGGTTCAGAGGAAAGGCAAGAGGGTTATTTGGCCCAATTATTTGGGTTAGGGTTGTTGCCCAAGTCCTCTTTACTTATCTACTATTACAAATATGTCATTTGCTTTATTTAAGGTTGTTTTTTGCTGAATTTAGGTCCAAGCTTGTCATTGGCAGTTATCTTCCCGTTTAGAGTTGTATTCGAGGTTGACAAGGGGCTCTGGTTGTAACTAGTATGAGATGGTGATCTTCTCAAAGAGTTTGAGGGGTCCTTTGGCTATAGCTTGCTCCCGCGAAGATAATTATCAGTTCCTAATCCGCCTTTGTTCTCTGTAGTGCATCCCTTCTCTGTGTTGTCTGTTATCCCTTGCATCCCTTCTCCCTGCCACCAGCTAGTTTTCCTGCAATCACCCGCTTCTAGTCTTCAATCATCACTGTTGCCATAACTCCCTCTCGTCTCCACTGCTGCTGCGTAAACCACTCCCCATACCTTTCCTGCTATTTTGTCACCAACCCTATCCCACCTCTTCCACCACCGTTGAATCCCTAGCCCTTGTTCCCCGGCCGCCAACCTGACTCCATCCCATACAACTACCGCACCACAACCCACTAAATTCTCAACCAGTACCGTCAGCCCCCTCCAACACCTTCACATCATACCTAACCCTGCTTACACCCTTCCTCTACTACAGCCACTCCCTAGTCTCTCTGCCCCAGCCGCCAACCAGTTTACTCCCGTCTAACTGACTCAGTTTCCAAATCATTTTCTGTATGGAATCCTTCTATTTATTACTTGAGCTAATTTTTTCACTTCATCATTCAAGATAAGTGCAACATCTTGTACTGAGGGCCTCAGGCTAATTTATATTATTTTCATAAAACTTAGAGTTATGAAATATTTGGTCTAAATTTTTTTCCATATACTTTTCACATTAATACTATCTCCCCGCCTTCTTCAATTATCTTCTGCTCTCATATTTGCATGCCAAAGTCATTGCCTAATCCTCAATAAGTGCTAACTTGAGGATCTCTACAACATTATAGTTTGTACCTCTACTTAACCACTTATCTAACCTCCCTCAAAAGAAAGGGCAAGGATACACCGCTCTTGAGACCACACATTGTCGTGAAGCCTCGTGTGTAAGTATAATTTGTTTTCTTCAATCTAATTTTACAAATATTCATCTTTAACCCTCATTTTTACCATATATAATTACAGTAAGTTGTTTCTCACTCTTACACCACTGTTACTCAAAACGAATTGCTTTATCATACAACCACAAGGCACAACTCCATTTTAATCACCTCATACTCTGAAACTATATCATGATTTATACTTGCACTCCTGTGTTCAAGTGGAAATCATGATGGAACATGTGAGATGGATTAAAAGAAAACATCAAAATGGAAAATTAAAATCAAGCTTACAAACCAGCTCCCACAAACATCTTTTTCCATAATTCACCATCATTCACCCTATTCACTGAACGATACTAGCAACAACGAGAATTCCAAACCAAAGTAATTCACGCAGCCAGATTTCTTCCTAATTCACATATACAAGTGCACAGAGGGGTATTAATTTCATAATAGATTTTCACGTTTTCTATAACAAGTAAACTTCATGATACATAAGGAATAAAACAAACTAACTATAGATGTGATCACAGCAGTTTTAAAAAGTAAAGGTTTTAGTTACATACAAAACGTAGCAATAACTCCTATCATCAACCTAGCATTAAAAAAACACATACCCCAGGCAGTGTTTGCTCCATGTAACCGGCAGTTACGAGGTTCCAGGCAAATGGAATTGTCCTGCAATGTTATCAATATAACGGGAAAATAGCTTATCATACTATGGAACCAATAGAAGCAGTAAATATAGATAAGATTCACCGATGAAACAAACAGTGAATTCAAACATGATATGTTGTAATTCTCACCTCCATGAAGAAAATGGATATAGATTTAAATGCTCGATATTGTAACAAATTATGTTGATAAGATAGCGTCATGCATTAAAGTAAATAGCATTCGTAACCCAACCTCACATTCATTTTTTATGAAATTGTTTTCACAATTTGTATAGGTTCACAGGCAAAAAAAGCATGCCCAGCTTGAACTAGAGCTAAAAAAAGTGTTCTGAGAGTCTCAATAATGATTCTTTCACGTGGCACAGCTAAAAACATACTAAGCGTTTTCATCAAGTTCATTAAATTTACAATCTAAAATTACAACAAAAAAATTTGATTGACGATTGCAAAAGCATAATAGCATTAGGGGCATAAACAAGATGACCTTGAATGAGTCTAAGGCTTATTCATGTTCAGCTTGATTGAATTTTTTGTTGTTTATCTTTAGCTTGTGTTCTAAATGACTTGTGAATAGCTTATTTGTGTTTGGATTCAAACTCATTTGTTCAAATTAAACATGTATTAGTTTCGAAATAATATTTTATTAAAATTTAATAAATCAAATAATATAATTAAATTACAAAAATTAATTTTTTTTATTTTAAAAATCTTTTATGGGAATTAAATTTATATTTAAATTACAGTTGCATCAGCGTGGCCGATGCATGGGTACTGGATTTCGAAAAAATTGAGCTTCCCCTATACATTTTAAAGAGCTGAACTTAAGCATTCATTCCAATTCAAGATATGGAATTAAAAGCGGGAAGGAGGGTAGGACCGTGGGCTGAAGGGAAAGAGGGAACGCACAATATTTGACAATTGTTTTCCGCATTTACATACATACACAATTCTTATGTATTTACATATCCAACATTGTGCAGGAGGGTAGAGGTGTAAACGAGATGAACTTGAGTGAGCTCAAGACTTGTTTGTGTTTGGCTAGTTCTTTCTCTTTTTTTTTGCTCATGTTCGGCTCGCATTCGAATTGGCTCGTGAATTACTTTTTTGTGTTTTGACTCAATTCAAATTTATTTGTTCGAATTAGACTCTGTTTAGCTCAAATTTCTCGTGTGTCTTATGGGATTTAAAAAAAGTAATTAATTTAATTACTGCTATTATATTAAGAAAAATAATTATTTAAACCAAACGCAGTTCAAATGCATCACTTCCAAGTTTGATATTTTTTGCTTAGGAAATGCTCATTTCCAGCTTTTAAAAGACTGTCCTCACAAATATCTCTGATGTGGGACTAAATGAGATTACTATTTACAGAATGCGGCGTCCCACCCCATCGTTTCCGTCATTCCCGCAAAAAATCCAAATGATGATTTAACTTGCAATTAATTACTGAGCGGAATGTAAAGGGGCATTTACATGCATACATCAAGTTCCTATATATTCACATATCTAACAACCTTTTACATTTATGTTACCTTAATTTTAAATATCATATTAGAAACATCTATTTCAGGGCCATTTACATACATACCACCCAAATTCCAAGTATTTACATATCTAACACCTTAACCACCCAAAGAATTTTTTAAACTAATAAAAATTTAGCATTTTTTAAATACATATAAAAAATTAATATAAAAAAGTTATAAATAAATATTATTATTTAATTATTTAATTATTTTGAGCCAAAATGAACCGAACACGAACGAACAACATTTGTTCATGTTTAGCTCGTTTATAAATCGAACTCAAAAAAATTGTTGCGTTCGGCTTGCTTGTTTAATGAATGAATCAAACACAAGTAATAAAAACGAGTCGAAAACCAGCTACTTGAGAAAGACGGGCTTTTCTGATAGCCCTATGGGCGGAACTGACACCACGGGTGGGGGAACTGAGAAAGGAGGGCAGGGAAGAATCGAAGATCAATACTTTTCTTACTAAGAAAACAATTTATTAGAGGTATTTACATTTATACCACCCAATTCTTATGTATTTACATATCAAACACATAATTTTATTTTTCATTTGCAATCTTAGCTTAAATTATTTAAAATTTAATATTTTTTTAAAATAATATAAAGTTTTAATATACAAATATTGGATAAAATATTACTTATTTATTATTTAATTAATTTGAGACAGATCGAGCAGAACTCAAATGAACAAACATTTGTTCTTGTTCAGCTCGTTTATAAATTGAACTAAAAAAAATGTTCATACTTGACTTGTTTGCTTAATAAACGAATCGAACACAAACTACTTAGCTAGTCAAACATGAGTTATTCGTGAACTAAAAACTTTTTTTGACAGCCCTATATAGCAACAAGGGGCTCCCTTCACTTCTAGCTTTAGAAAAGAGTTAATAAATGTAACATTTTTCCTCGTTCAAACTTACTCTTACAACTACAAATGTTTCAAGCCATGCCTCTAAATATTGTGGGTAAGTTACATGAGTAATGCAAAAATCTCCAAATATTTCAAATCATTATCGTAAATAGCATAAGTACGGGATACTTGAACGCACAATAAAAAGAAGGTTTTAGGTTTGAAGTTTGAGGTTTCTTTCTTTTAATAGAATAAAAAGTACAAAATGATATACTAGGCAAAATTCAGTATATAAAATCATATCACAAAATGACAATTACAACTAATTCTTTCGAATGTAAGATACTGGAGCAAAAATAGTGAGAGACACGAAGAGGACAATTGATCAAGTTGTAGATCACAAATGTGCCAAATAGGTAGATGATGCAGGCTGTGGCATGGAGTGAATATGGAGCTCTTCTCAGAAAGAAAATTTGATAAGAAGAAACCAGTCTAACAATATAATAAAGAAAATGGGAAGAAAAAAAATTTAAATTTGTTCAAAATTTTAGGTAACCTTAGTTCGCCGGAATGTTACAGGTTTGGAGACAAGAAAGTAGTGAAGAGTTAGATTGGGGGTTGCTCATGGAGCATTATAATGGAGGGGAACACTCCTCTCTGTATTCCTCAGATTTCTCACTTCCTCTATTCTTTGTACTATTTTAAATAGCACATCAAGTTAGTCACAAATCTAAATGGCAATCTGCAAGGGTAGTAGGCATTTGGATTCATTTGAAGCCGCTTTAGTATGGAAAAAGAAAACAATCCTTTGGGCCAAAAAATGACTACTCATGGGCACCAAGTAACTCATAACTTTACTCCAAAAAGATTCTCAAATCAATGGGATATAAGAATGGGCATGTGGGTGGTTTATAGCTTAAAGATTCATCTTTAAAATGTAAAAGAACCGATGTATAAAAGAATGTCATGGAGATTTAAAGGAAGATTTTATAAAACTAGAATCATACTACATTTGTATGACACTGTATTTTAAAACTAAGCTGAATATAGAAAAAATGAGAATGTTCAGAAGGATGTGTGTCAAAAATATGAAAGATAGACTCAAAGAAAAATTATATAAGAGCTATTCTAGGAGTCACTGGTTGAAGGGAGGGTGGCAGTAAACAAATTTTAGGCACATGGGGCATATAAAATAAAAGGTAGAAGATGCACTAATAAGGCACATAGATAAAATTAATATGTAAAATTATAAAGAAAAAGGAGTAGATAAAACATAGCGCTAATAATTCCAGTATAAAGAGATAAAAATTTATCTATTATAAATTTCAAAACCTCAAAGAGCACTCAGTAATAGAAGATAGAGAATGAGGATCCATAACGCTAATGCCAAACAATTGGCATGAAGCGATCAAAGTAGTGGCAATGATGATCATGATTGAATTTTATAAGCTTTTGATAAAATAAGCCAAATTGCATCGTTTGAAGTATAAGCTGATGGCCTTCACAATATGATTTGAAACAGAAGCATTTAGTTCTGGACACTACAACTTATAAAAAAGCAGCGGAGATAATAGAAAAATGCTAAAAGAGAGAATAAATACGCGAAACAGGCCTGCATATCACCTCGTTGGAATAAGTGCGAGATAGGAGACTGTAAAAGGAAATAACTGCAGTAAAGCGTGTCCAGCAACAAGCACCAAAGCAAGGCCCTTGCACAATCGAGTATATCCAGAGAAGAAACTCCTACTCTGCATCAGCAAGATAATTATCAGAAACTCAATACAAAATCCTGTGTTTATTTGGCATTCAAAAAAACAAGAAAAACAGTTAAAAGCCTAGAAGTTGGATATTTAAGAAAGAGAAAAGAATACACATTAGAAATTAATCAATGTGTAGCCAACATTGTAATTGAATTATACATTTTGGCCGGCATGAACAGATTACAGAATTACTATATCACTCTCTTTATTCGCTTAATTTTTATTTCCATAGTTTTCTCCTCATAGCATGATGTTCAAGCTCCAACAGTGCATAAAAATTGAAGACAATTTCGTAATCAGAAGAACACCATGCATGCACAGATTAAGGTACTTCTGTCAAAATAAAAGGTACTCTTCATTTAATATTAAAAATAAAAGAGCATCTTTCAGATATTTGGGAAGAAAACATCACTCAAAATTTTTATTTCAATGAAAAGTATGATACAAAAAAAATAAAAAATAAATTTCTTCTGCGTATCTGATCATGCTACTCTTTTGCTGGACTTCTATTCATGCAACATTTGACCTACCACTTTTACTGCATTGTCCTTCTACATTAATTTTATATGCCTGTTCCAATGTATCAACCAAATATATATGAAGTTATCCAGATCACTCATCTAACCCCTTTCTTCGCTGAACCCTTGAAAAAATATAACAAGCTGAGTTATCATCCTTTTTTTTCTGCCTTCAACAATCTAGGTTATGTTTTTCCCTGATCATTCCTCAGACCTAAAAATAACTTCTTACTCCGCACAAAAACTCAAGTCTTGCATTGAGTTGTATTGTCATAAATTTCTAGTTCNATGCAACATTTGACCTACCACTTTTACTGCATTGTCCTTCCACATTAATTTTATATGCCTGTTCCAATGTATCAACCAAATATATATGAAGATATCCAGATCACTCATCTAACCCCTTTCTGTCAAGGAAGGTGGAGACTCTCAGACCACTTCCTTGAATTGGCGACCTCGACACTTATGGAAATTATTTAAGTTTATTTCCTTATGTATTTTGTTCCTTGCTATAGCCTGATGCTTCCCTGTTTTCAATTAAAGCAGTTGACTTCTATTGATAAGAATAATTAAGGAAAGCTTAATTAATTAATTAAGCTTTACCAGATTAATCTCTCGCCACTCCTGTTGCTATAGAGAAAAAGGTAATGAATTTGATAGTTTGCCTTAATGGGCTTTATATGGGTCATTAAAGCATGATTCTATATTTTCTCTATGGNTTGCTATAGCTTGATGCTTCCCTGTTTTCAATTAAAGCAGTTGACTTCTATTGATAGGAATAATTAAGGAAAACTTAATTAATTAATTAAGCTTTACCAGATTAATCTCCCGCCACTCCTGTTGCTATAGAGAAAAAGACAATGAATTTGATAGTTTGCCTTAATGGGCTTTATATGGGTCATTAAAGCATGATTCTATATTTTCTCTATGGAATCACGAAATTAAGGGTTACCAAAATAAGCTGAATACTGGGAAGCTTTAAAAGGGACTCACGATTACAGGGAAGTGTATTACTCTCCAAACAACTTTCTCTCCTTGGATTATACTTTGTCGTGAGACTGAAATAAAGAAATCATAAGAAGCTTTTCTTTAAAGTTGTCTTTCTTCTTCTTGGTGTGCCTCTAGGAGAGAGAGAGAGAGAAGGTGAGAANATAAGCTGGATACTGAGAAGCTTTAAAAGGGGCTCACGATTACAGGGAAGTGTATTACTCTCCAAACAACTTTCTCTTCTTGGATTATACTTTGTCGTGAGACTGAAATAAAGAAATCATAAGGAAGCTTTTCTTTAAAGTTGTCTTTCTTCTTCTTGGTGTGCCTCTAGGAGAGAGAGAGAGAGAAGGTGAGAANTTGTAATTTTTGTGGAATTTTTGCATTTTTCCTTGATTGTGACAGCATGTGCCTGCTGTATACAATTAGACGTTACTTATGTTATGAAAATTGAAGCGGAATAAAACAAGAATCGACACAAACCAAAAGAAGAACACAGAGTTTTAACTAGGTTCGGCAAAGAATTGCATAGAGCGGCAGTTTCACTATTTCAGAGAAGTTATAATTTTCATCCCATAAAGTTACGCATATATATAGACATATACAAACCTACAGATAAAATTACAATTACGCCCTCGCTCCCCCCAACTCCCTTTATTCCAAGAGATACTCATTTTCACCAAGAGATACACCTCTTCACCAAGAGACACACCTCTTCACCAAAAAACTCCAACTTCCTGGATATGAGTCATACCTAACAATTTATGCTTTTGAATTAGTTCTTTTGATAGCATACATGTGATGCATCTTAGCTCCAATAGCATTGCAAAGATTGCTTTCCACTAAAACAATAGAGATTGCTATCAAAGTGATCAACGAGATGGAAAGTTTTTTAGCTTGCTTTTAATTTTTACACAAGTTTCATGTTTGTCACAATTTTATCTTGAAAATCTGTTAAATTAAATCCTTTTGGAACAGTCCTTTGAAGTAAGATACTTGATGCTCTTGTTTTTCCCGGAAAGTGAATTTTAGCAATGCAAGAACTTATTAAAGCTCCACTCCATTGGATTTTATAGCCATTCAATTTTCCCAATACATATGACTCCCGTGCCGTTTTTTCATTATAATTAGAGCATTTAAACTTTTTACCCCTTAGATTCTAGCACAACATATAAGGGAAGAGGAGCTGAAAGTAGCTCAGTAAGGGATGTTGATTGCCTAGCTATCTGCTAGTTTGCTAGTTGATAACTGTAGTTTCAGTCTTCATATTCACGGTATGTATTTTAAGCCTTATTCATCTGCTTTCATGCTTACATTCTTGAAATAAAACAGAGGAGTTTATCTTTAAAAGGGGATAAAATGTGCTTCTGACTGACAATCCATTTATTACAGAGGGCGTGGAAATCCCACTATGATCGTTGAAACTGTGACGGTAATTTATCTCTCATTTCTAACATAACCATATATGTCCCGCTTGCCGACCAACTGTAGTGCACGATCTGTGCAACTAAGTCTACCCCTTAGTCTGCAATACCAATTTGATTCGAGAACCTAAAGTTCCTCCGGAGCCGGATCAATCATGAAGATCCGAGATCCGAGTTCAACAATGCGATCAACTGAAATATTTAAGTCACTAAATCTCTAGCCAAAGTATATTAATTCAGATAGAGATAGATCAACCCACCTGAGGAGTTCGGTTAACGGGATCCATCCAGCAGAGAAAAACGAACGCCTACGACAGCAGCGTTGCCCGACAGAAGCGGAGATTGAAGAGAGAAGCAGTGACGAAACGAACGACGGAGTGGGGCGGTTATAGGGAAGCGCCGTTGCTGCGCCACCAAGAAAGTGGCGGCAACAGTGAGGAAGAAGAAGGCGGGCAATGGTGCCGCGAGGGCGGGGCCGGGGGGATGGATTGAGATCTGTGCGGAGTGAGGACTGCGTTGGGGCAGCCGAGAAGAAATAAGCTTAGAATTTTCTC